>JACEEZ010017769.1:0-21918 GCA_016584305.1 Chionoecetes opilio
ACGAGTTAGGCAAGTCCATATAAGAGTTAAGTCTTTCGAGTATACTGATTAACAAAATGAATAACGTTATCTCGAATGAAGGAAATGGGGTGATGTTCTAAATGGCAAATCGCAAAATGGCCTCAACTGGTCATGGCGGTTGGCGCGGGGCACGAGTAGCAAGTCCAGTATAGAGTAAGTAGTCTTTGACCCAGTATATATGATGTACTGTAGTCTTCGTAAATGTTTGTTCTATAATTAGTACAGGAGCATTAGCTAAAAGGTGGAAATAAATAGTAGAAAGCTGATTTTTTCAGAGGAGCTCCAAAATATTGTATATATCGCCCTTATGCAAAGTTCTGCAAATTCAACCTCGTGGCATTTTCATAATTCAAAATGGCCGCCATCACAATTAATGATAAAATGAAAAGTACTATGATCATCCATCCGAGTTCGTAGTAATAAGATTTTTGTGTGTACATCTATGTTTTAGAGTGTGCTGAATACAATGGAGCCATACAAAATATTTTGAGTTGATATTATTAGCATAAATTCAATAAGGTGAAGAATTTTTTTTTTTTTATTTATTTTATTTTAATAATACCACAACTATGTTACGTACGTTACATTTATAATAGCCAAACTATGTTATATTGTACAAAACACCAATTAGAAACCACAAATAACCCAACCATATGTTGAAGGAATGTCTAATCAGTGGTATCCCCTTCGCCTTGCACATCAAGAACATGCGAATTTTTACAATTGTACCCACTGCAACCAGTGCACATTATGGTACACTCCATCCGTGCCTTGTAACAACGACATGACTTTCCACACCCTACCTTGCAGCCGCAAGATAACATTTTCAGTACCTTCTCGGGAGCAACAGGCCTATCGGTATAGATTGGAACAAGTATCCCCTCTCTGTACTCCCACCCCCACTCATTTGGTGGTAGCTCATTTCCCTGCCATTGCTGAACAGCATGGTATGTTCTATAGCTATGGAACTTGGCAGCTGCTGAAGTTGGAGGGATTGATTCCAACTTGAAACCAGATGAGGATAAGGACGCTCTACGTGTAGATCGGAAGTACATAACATAGCGATGCTTGTCCAGTGAATTTGACCGGACAGCTCCATACAGCTTTAGTAGAAACAACTCTCCTATGCGTGCTATCTCATCCTGACTGCAGTCAGACTGAGAGAAAACACTCGAACAGTCCCAATTGTCATCACTATCTTACAGCTGAAGGGCCCTTTTTTTCCCTTGATTGTATATGGAAGACACAGTATCACATCCAGTGATTGCATGTACAAACATCAGGTGTTGTTTGATGCTAGAACAAGCTTCCTGGATTTCACGTATACAGTACACATGCAGAGGGTTCCGTCCACAGAGCATATGAAGATTCATGTTTGGGGTGGCTTGTGCGACCATCATCACCAGCTAGTCCGTATCAGTTCCCACGACAACGACAGGCGAATTTTGAGTTGGGGCACCATCTATGGCAGTTGATGTAATCATGGCACTTGATGCAATCAGCCAGTCAACATCTGCAAAACTCTGTTTGACAATTATACCCACAGCCTCATATTTCTCCTTTAATTTTTGGATTAATCGGTCCTTATTCCTGCCATTACCCAAGAATGCCTTTTTTGATGTTGTGGTTTTCATTTCCAACTCAAAGACAATGTCAGGAGAAGTGTTCTGTTTGGCTCTTCGCTGCTGTTAGGCAGTTTTAGTTGAGGAAGCACTGCCATATCCGTCAAACACTACTATACTACCTGGCCCATAGTGAACAAGAACATGGGATACATACTGGTCACACACCTGGTTGTATGTGGGATCAGCAGGCCATGGCAAGCTTTGAAGAAGATGTCCTCCATCAAGGACGAAACGTGCATTATCTGGAAGTTCTAGATGGACATTCACTTTCGACTTGAGAACACTAGCAAGGACACTCTTAGGCCTCTTTCACACGAGCGGCTTTTGCCGTCCGGTGTCTGCCGCTGCGGCGTGCGGCAGACACCGTGCCTCGTTGCGGGCACTTGCGGTTTCTGCCGCAGGCTCTCTCTCAACATCCGCTCTGGTGCCTCAGTCATTGACAGTCAAGTCAGTGCACCACTGTCCTCTTGATGGAGGACGCCAGAAAGAGATTTAGTATATTTTCATTTGATGAACAAGATCATCAAAAAAAAATAAACGCAGAAAATTCTGGATTCACCCCTTGAACAGCAGTCGCCTTCTCCAGGGTGCATTTTACCCTTTTTCGAAGACCTGAAGGCTGACGATGCAAAGTTCTTCAACTATTTTCGGATGAGCTACCCTTCATATGAAGAACTTGTGGCTAAAGTGAGACTCAATTGAATCAAAGGACACGAATATGAGACCATCCATTCCACCTGAAGAAGCAGTTGCTCTGACTATCAGGTAAGAAGAAATGCATCTACGTTGTATATTGAATTTATTGTACGTAAATAGAGTAAAGAAACAATAATTATTATCATACACGGATGATGTTCCATGCATCATGCTATTCCTGTGAATGTGTAAATAATATTCAAGTTTTCGATTTTATCGGAAATGTAAGCTCCTCCAGTATAAGCATCCTCCAGCGAGGATGTAAAATAATGTCATATCGTAATAATTTTCTTGCTCTTATTTGAGGGTGGGCATCCACTTGACGTTTCATGACATTTACGGTGCTTGCTGATATTTTACATCCTCGCTGTGGCCACTTCTTTATGTTACGGTGTCGTCACCCCGCCACCCTTCACGAAGCTCTCCACCCACTTATGCACACATTTCCTCGTAACACCCACACTCCTTGATATTTCTTCCTCTGGCCTCTCTGCCTTGTGTAGAGTCACAATAACTTTAATTTGCTCCTTTGTTAGGTCTTTCTTGCCACCCATTATGAAAATAATGATAGTTATACCAACGCGCGTCTGTTCAAATTACTCGCGGGGAGTGAGGCGATCCTTTTCAAAATGCTTCGTCTATAATTGACAAGTGGCATCTGAACATTCCTCAACGGTCTTGATGGACTGCCCGTGCTTTAAACAAGCTGCCATATGTAGGATATCTCTCTCGGAAGTCACTAGGCTGCTATAGAGTACATTTTCAGAATTCCCTTATGGGAGCGTCTGTTATGATGCGGCGAACAATATTTTGGCGCGTAGTGATGTGTAGTGGCGCGTAGTGACTGTGTGGATTGTAATAGTTTGTAGTCATGAGACGAAACAACAAGTTTGTATGATTTTTGCCGTACTACAGTAGCTGAATGAGGAGGACTATTTGCTTAGTGAATAATAAATAAAAACTCACCTATTTGTTGTTTTTCTCCAGTGTTTTTTTCTTTATAATCAGGATACAGCGAGATATACAGCTGGACCCAAGCTTCTGTCTTCGTTATCTTGTTTTTGTAGTCTTCTCTTGAGGGGTCCCATAAGCAAGGCCGTCTCTCAATCTCGGAGATCAGCAACTCCGTGTCATGATAACTCAAATTAGCCATGACCCTGAAATTTAAATGCATATGTTTATTGTACAGAGGTATACAGAATAAGTATGTAAAGACTTAAATTTTCAATATACATTATTGAAAGTTCACATGAAGGAGAATATAGTGCATACCAGCTTTTCCAGTGATGCAGACGAAGTGGTGGTGTGCTCTTCCTCCTAATGTTGACAGACAACTGACCACCCGATGACCCGCCGCACGCGGGAAACACTGGATGTGTGAAGGCGCCCATAGCAATACATTACCACCCAAACCGTTTGCCGGCATTTCTGCCGTTGCGGTCAAGCTGGCATGACGGCAGGGTGCGGCTGCCGCAGCGGCAAAACTGCCGTCACGGCCCAGTGTGAATACTCCCATAAGAGTCAATAGAAAGCTAAACCGTGCGGCAGAAACCGGACGGCAAAAACCGCTCGTGTGAAAGAGGCCTTAGTGTTCTTCCTCATGATACCTTTATCGAATAGGGAGGGTGGCTGTTTGGCAAACTCGTGAAGCAGATATTCCTCCATCTCAGAATTCTCCCGGATCACACATGTGACCGTCATGAACAATACTGTTCTATTCACCTCCACCTCAACACCTCGCACAGTGACCTGATTTTTGTCACCACTGATGCTGGTCACACGGTCTTTTCGTTTTAATTTTACGTCAGCATAGGTTTCGCCAGTCATTACAGAAGCAGCCTTGACACCAATATCAAATGCTTGATCTGCATTTACACACTTGCCAGCAACAACACCGCTTGCTACACAGACCAGAGCATCATGGTCTCCATATGAAAATGGAGAGTGTACTTTGAGCCAGTTGAGGAAGGTCTCATAGTCTTTAGCATCTCTGCCTGTACTGCTAGCACGCAGATCTGCGTGCTGGTCAGATGTGTGTGTGACTGTGGACTGCAGTGAAACATTCCAGGGCATCGCATATTGGGATTAATCTGGGCATAGCATGCACCCATTTATTGAGTGTGCTGTCTGTAATTCCTCGACCACGAGCCATACCTCCGGAAGTCTTCAGCAACCGCATCAATTCGTGTTCAATAGTCTGGTCGCTGACTACTAGTAATTACACTTTATGCTAATTATTTTAACTCAAAATGAACATGGCATGGGTCCACTGTAATAAGTTGCCAGTTATGCCGATTTTGGTATTTTAACCATTTATCGCAAATTGTTATAGCGGCCATCTTCAATTCTGAAAATGCCACCAGGTTGAATTTGCAGAACTTTGCACAGTGGACATGCTTATGGTTTTCTGGAGCTCCCCTGAAAAAATCAGCTTTCTACTATTTTTTTCTAGGTTTTCGTTAAATTTTTACTAATGCTCCTGTATTAAATATTATCTAATAAAAAACAGTAAAACAAGCTATAGAAATGCCATTACGAGACTGAAGAAATATGCATGAATTTAACCCTTTCACGCACGGTGACGCGATCGCGTCAAAACTGGCCCGTCTGCAATCTGAGCTTTTGACGCGAATTGCGTCAAAAAACAGTTAACAATTCGCCAACAATAAAGTATTTTTATCAGAATTGCGTCAAAATTTTCTGCGTCAAAATTTTCTGCTACCTAACCAAATCTAACCTATCCTAACCTAACCAAATCTAATCTAACCTAACATAACCAAATCTAATAGGTTAGATTTAGTTAGGTTAGGTTAGCTTAGGTTAGATTTGGTTAGGTTAGGTTATCGGTGGGTCAAGCCCCCTGCTAGGGTAGGTTAACTTTGGTTAGGTTAGGTTTATTTTGGCTAGGCAATTTTCTCTAGATATAAGGAAATTACCCTAGATCTAGGAAATTTTACCCCGCCCTACACAACTCTTTAATTACGTGTTTCCGACGCATAATTTGTTCCCCACCCGAAAACCCCGCATTCCCACAGGTCCCCAAACTTGTTTGGGGGAAGTGGGAGAGTATGGGCAAACACTAGAAATTTACCGTCATTTCGCCCAAGGTTACTGGTGGTTCATTCCATTTCTGCCAGAGGAAGATATAGTTACATGACTCCATGACATGGATCGTGTGGGCGAATTGACTTTAGAGTGGGCGAATTGACTCTTATATGTGGGCGAATTGACTTACATGTGGACGAAATGTCTTGTGGGCGAAATGACGAAAATTGCCTAACCAAAATAAACCTAACCTAACCAAAATTAACCTACCCTAGCAGGGGCTTGACCCACCGATATGCTAACCTAAGCTAACCTAACCTAACCAAATCTAACCTATCCTAACCTAACCAAATCTAATCTAACCTAACCTAACCATATCTAACCTAAATTACCCAAATCTAACCTACCCTAACCTAACCTAAACAAATCTAACCTAACCTCCTAGTTGGGGGTTCTCGACACACTAAACAAATATAACCTAACCTCCTAGCTCCTATATAGACTCCATAGTGTGGGCGAAATGACCTGTGGGAGAAATGACTATGGTGTGGCGAAATGGCATGTGGACGAAATGACCGGATACCAACCTAACCATTACTGTCGGCGAGTTCTCCCGATTTGTGTAGGGACAAAAATATCGGTAGACGACAGTACCATGCAGGTACCATGAGGCAAGGATGGGTAATGTCACCGTGGTTATGCAACTTGTTTATGGATGGAGTTATAAGATAAATCAAAGCAAAGGTTGGTGATGTTGGTATAGACTCAAGAGTATTCATTGGCTCGTCAAGTAACACTTAAACCATGATGTAGCACTACTTATTATGAGGAAAGACAACAAAAGGAACTCAATTAATAAGGTATTTTAATACTATCATAACCATGAATATGTACAGCCTAGAAAGAGAAGACTACGACGATGAAAAAAATCGAGTTTTGGGCGAAATTGATATTCCAGGTACTATATTTCCGTGCTCGCTGACAACATAGAGAAGACCTGAGGTGATGGTTGATGTGCGAAGGCTTCTAAACCAGGAAAACAGTCACAGCAGAGTCTCATTAAGAAGTAAGCAAGTGGTAGGGACACATTACGTACCTACCAGTTGCTTACCTTTTGACGAGGCTCTGTTATGACTCTGTTTTCTTGGTTTAGAAGCCTCTGCACATCAGCCATTACCTCAGGTCTTCTCTATAGTGTTGTCAGCGAGAACAGAGCACAGTAATATAGCACCTGGAATATCAATTTCGCGCAAAATAACTCGAAATTCTTCCATTGCCGTAGTTTTCCCTTCGTAGGTCCATCCGCGGCGACCCCGCCTTTTCCCCACAATGCACCAATGTAAACAAACCGTGACGTAGTTATGTCTGGGGCCCATTTGTCTTCTGTAACAAAATCTTTGTTGCCTAATATAATTCCTGGGCCATGGCCTTCAGAATTTCACCAATTTTGTTTACACCGGATTTGCATGAAACTTTGTTAATCGTGGCTTTTTCTGATGGTGATCACGAATCAGGTCTTCGTTTTCCTATATTATGTACTAAAAGCACTTTTTGAGCCTTTGTAAGCTTAATTACCCCCGTATATATATATTGTACGCCCTTTTAAAACAAAACCATGCTTCTGTGAGCAAATTATATAGAAAATGTATTATTGTTCTTCGGAAAATGTACAATTGTTATTGAGATCATTTATACGTCTATATGATAATACAACTCGACCAATTTTTAGGCTGTTTATAATGGTCAAAATACTACCTTTATTGCGTTTCCCTATTTTTTACTATGAAACTATTAACCCTAGACCAAACATGCCTATAATACTTTCTGTTAAGCTCATCGAGATCTACCCTAAGCAACTATCCGTTTCTTTTTTGCTTATACCGATCTTGAGATATAACAGTTTTTTATATTTTGCGCAACTTTGTGATGTTCACTTTCCAGCAGCTTATTGACGCACCATACATCTATCTTTTATCCGGCAAACATTTATTTTATGTCTTGGTGGAGAGCATCTATGCAGGAATCGTATGCTACTATTACAAATCCAAATGTATTATTAGCAAGAGTTTGACGCATGTATGACTCCGTCCCCTGGATTTCTGGAATATTTTTTTTTTGGAAATATGCCCTAAAAACCCACTTATTGCGCTCATTTCTCAATGGAATTTTAATCTGCTTACACCACAGGGAAGCCTGTTGAAATCGTGATTTGTTTAATCGTAACGTTTAAAAAAAAAAATCAGTTTCTTGAGATAATAGGAAAACATTGTTTTTTCCCATTTTCCGCAGCCTCGTACTGATACATTCCACGGCTTAACGGTTTTTTTTAGGGAACAAAGGCGCTTTAGTCTCTCAGATTCCGTGTGAGAGACTAGACGTACGTGTGCGACCTCTCTCTGTTAAGAGACTTTTCTTGAGTTTAAGATAGATTTATTAATGCAAATGTGATTTTCACAAATAAAATTCACTAGGCAACAAATTTCTACTTTTTTTTTTTTTTTTAGACACGTGAACCACTGATTCCTACTAAATTGCTGATGCTGATTTCAGATCTGATATCTAAAGTTCTCTATCACGTCCAGCTTTTGTGTAACCGAAAACCCCTATTTTTCATATTTCCTCACCCGATTCTATTACGGAAGCCGTCTAAGCTACTTTCCCGTGCCACGTTTTATGTTAAGCATACTTAAATAATTAGTGAATAGGGATGTCTTTCCTCCATTATTCTGGCTTAAGACAGACAGCAGAATTCCGCTGGCGGAGTTACCACCCCTGCGCGCCCAACCATACACCCAAAGCGCGTCAGTATTTTGTTGTTTTTACTACCGAAATGCGAATCCCTGTGCTTAAGTAAAACTTTGGTGTTTCCTCTTCCTTTGTCGCTTGTAGGATGACGAGCTTTCCTTCTGCAGGAACCGACAATAATCTCCCATCATATTTGGGTTTAAATGACCTTGTTATCTGTTTTCCATAACTGAGATCTGTTGGTGGAAACGCGCACCATGCTCGTCACTCACAGCCCCAAGGTTGGCCGGGAACAAGGCAAGATGAGAATGTAAAAAATGCATTTTCAAAGACATTCTTCATCCCACTTTTTCATAAGATTTAAACATGTTTTCAACGAGTTCACGGTGGTTTTCAGCTTTGTGGTTTCGAAGATTTTTTTTGCGAACTTCAACAAAAGATGTCCATGCTCCTAGTTCCTTCTCATTTAGATTAGATGGAAACGATGAGTCGTGGATGACACTGCGGATCTGTGGTCCAGTGAAAACTCCAGCTTGTAGGTTAGCATCTGTCAATATTGCTTTGAATTTATTCTTTAAATATTGGAAACCACTACCTTGATGATCCATACCATTCACGACATTTTGCATAAGGCCAAGTTATAGACCACTGTAAACCTGGACTGCGCACGGAATATCGGCCTGTCGCACAAGGGCCTGAAGTCGGAGGGCCGCTCGGATTCATATATATATATATATATCTATATCTATATCTATATATATATATATATATATATATATATATATATATATATATATATATATATATACGGATCATATAGACTGGTTTATCAGTATATATGATGTACTGTAGTCTTCGTAAATGTTTGTTCTATAATTAGTACAGGAGCATTAGCTAAAAGGTGGAAATAAATAGTAGAAAGCTGATTTTTTCAGGAGAGCTCCAAAATATTGTATATATCGCTCTTATGCAAAGTTCTGCAAATGTGGCAAACCTCGTGGCATTTTCATTATTCAAAATGGCCGCCATCACAATTAACGATAAAATGAAAAGTACTACGATCATCCATCCGAGTTCGTAGTAATAAGATTTTTGTGTGTACATCTATGTTTTAGAGTGCTGAATACAATGGAGCCATACAAAATATTTTGAGTTGACATAATTAGCATAAATTCAATAAGGTGAAGAGAAATATTATATTTTATTTATTTTATTTTAATAATACCACAACTATGTTATGTACGTTACATTTATAATAGACAAACTATGTTATATTGTACAAAACACCAATTAGAAACCACAAATAACCCAACCATATGTTGAAGGAATGTCTAATCAGTGGTATCCCCTTCGCCTTGCACATCAAGAACATGCGAATTTTTACAATTGTACCCACTGCAACCAGTGCACATTATGGTACACTCCATCCGTACCTTGTAACAACGACATGACTTTCCACACCCTACCTTTCAGCCGCAAGATAACATTTTCAGTACCTTCTCGGGAGCAACAGGCCTATCGGTATAGATTGGAACAAGTATCCCCTCTCTGTACTCCCACCCCCACTCATTTGGTGGTAGCTCATTTCCCTGCCATTGCTGAACAGCATGGTATGTTCTATAGCTATGGAACTTGGCAGCTGCTGAAGTTGGAGGGATTGATTCCAACTTGAAACCAGATGAGGATAAGGACGCTCTACGTGTAGATCGGAAGTACATAACATAGCGATGCTTGTCCAGTGAATTTGACCGGACAGCTCCATACAGCTTTAGTAGAAACAACTCTCCTATGCGTGCTATCTCATCCTGACTGCTGTCAGACTGAGAGAAAACCCTCAAACAGTCCCAATTGTCATCACTATCGAACAGCTGAAGGGTCCTTTTTGTCCCTTGATTGTATATGGAAGACACAGTATCACATCCAGTGATTGCATGTACAAACATCAGGTGTTGTTTGATGCTAGAACAAGCTTCCTGGATTTCACGTATACAGTACACATGCAAAGGGTTCCGTTCACAGAGCATATGAAGATTCATGTTTGGGGTGGCTTGTGCGACCATCATCACCAGCAAGTCCGTATCAGTTCCCACGACAACGACAGGCGAATTTTGAGTTGGGGCACCATCTATGGCAGTTGATGTAATCATGACACTTGATGCAATCTGCCAGTCAGCATCTGCAACACTCTGTTTGACAAGTATACCCACAGCCTCATATTTCTCCTTTAATTTTTGGATTAATCGGTCCTTATTCCTGCCATTACCCAAGAATGCCTTTTTTGATATTGTGGTTTTCATTTCCTACTCAAAGATAATGTCAGGAGAAGTGTTCTGTTTGGCTCTTCGCTGCTGTTCCGCAGTTTTAGTTGAGGAAGCACTGCCATATCCGTCAAACACTACTATACTACCTGGCCCATAGTGAACAAGAACATGGGATACATACTGGTCATACACCTGGTTGTATGTGGGATCAGCAGGCCATGGCAAGCTTTGAAGAAGATGTCCTCCATCAAGGACGAAACGTGCATTATCTGGAAGTTCTAGATGGACATTCACTTTCGACTTGAGAACACTAGCAAGGACACTCTTAGTGTTCTTCCTCATGATACCTTTATCGAATAGGGAGGGTGGCTGTTTGGCAAACTCGTGAAGCAGATATTCCTCCATCTCAGAACTCTCCCGGATCACACATGTGACCGTCATGAACAATACTGTTCTATTCACCTCCACCTCAACACCTCGCACAGTGACCTGATTTTTTTTCACCACTGATGCTGGTCACACGGTCTTTCGTTTTAATTTTACGTCAGCATAGGTTTCGCCAGTCATTACAGAAGCAGCCTTGACACCAATATCAAATGCTTGATCTGCATTTACACACTTGCCAGCAACAACACCGCTTGCTACACAGACCAGAGCATCATGTTCTCCATATGAAAATGGAGAGTGTACTTTGAGCCAGTTGAGGAAGGTCTCATAGTCTTTAGCATCTCTGGCTGTACTGCTAGCACGCAGATCTACGTGCTGGTCAGATGTGTGACTGTGGACTGCAGTGAAACATTCCAGGGCATCGCATATTGGGATGCATCTGGGCATAGCATGCACCCATTTATTGAGTGTGCTGTCTGTAATTCCTCGACCACGAGCCATACCTCCGGAAGTCTTCAGCAACCGCATCAATTCTTGTTCAATAGTCTGGTCGCTGACTACTAGTAATTACACTTTATGCTAATTATTTTAACTCAAAATGAACATGGCATGGGTCCACTGTAATAAGTTGCCAGTTATGCCGATTTTGGTATTTTAACCATTTATCGCAAATTGTTATAGCGGCCATCTTCAATTCTGAAAATGCCACCAGGTTGAATTTGCAGAATTTTGCACAGTGGACATGCTTATGGGTTTCTGGAGCTCCATGGACTTTTTCTGGAGGAAAAAATCAGCTTTCTACTATTTTTTTCTAGGTTTTCGTTAAATTTTTACTAATGCTCCTGTACTAAATATTATCTAATAAAAAACAGTAAAACAAGCTATAGAAATGCCATTACGAGACTCTGAAGAAATATGCATGAATTTAACCCTTTCACGCACGGTGACGCGATCGCGTCAAAACTGGCCCGTCTGCAATCTGAGATTTTGACGCGAATTGCGTCAAAAAACAATTAACAATTCGCCAAAAATAAAGTATTTTATCAGAATTGCGTCAAAATTTTCTGCGTCAAAGATCCAACCTAGACCTATAAAATAAACTAATTGTCAACTCTCGTGTGAGTGGATGTGAAATGATAAGGGTTTGTGTGTCAGTTTCCACTCAGCAGGCAGTCTGTGCGCGCGGATTGTCGTCCCTTTAAAACGTGTCCCGAGCTGGCCATAATGGCCATATGAAAATTATAATGGTAGCGTTGGAATCCTCATTTATATGAGGATTTATATGAATCCGCTTGTATTGGCATATAAACCATAAAAAGTTGACTCAGGAAGTTTCGAGCTACGAAGTGGTGAACGTAAGTATTTCTTATTTCTCTTTACTCAATATTTTTTATGAGTCGGTAAATTCCGCTATTTATTTGCATTTCTTGTTATTTTTTTCTTTCATAAGGCAGAATAATCTCTTGCAAAACCAATGATATATAATTTTGCCAGGAAAAAAGAATACACGTTGGTGAAATTGATAACATAAAAAAATTAATCGCCGCACAGTCTGGCCATTTTGCGGGGCCCCTTAGGGAGCATAAGATGGATGTTGCAGTGGACGAAAAAACTTATTAAACTTTTCGTGCGTGAAAGGGTTAATATTCACTTAAACTCTTCGCCATTTAAAACTGCGAGTCAACTTTTATCATGAAGTGTATCAATAGAAGTGCAATTTTATTAGCTTTCCATTGATATATTTCGTTTTCGGATAAATGAATTAGAACCATGCATAAATTAGTGTTAAAGAAATAATTAAAATCATCAATCGGGTAATTTTCCCGATTGATGATGTTATTTATTTACTTATATATTTCTTTTTCTGATAAATTAATTAGCAGCATGTATAAATTAGCGTTAACTAAATAAATAACCTCTTCAATCGGGAAAATTACCAGATTGATGATTTTATTTATTTATTTAATGCTAATTTATGCATGGTTCTAATTCATTTATCAGAAAACGAAATACATCAATGGAAATCTACTAAAATTGCGCTTCTATTGATACCCTTCATGATAAAAGTTGACTCGCAAAGTTTTAAGTGGCGAAGAGTTTAAGTGAATCAGTCTCGTAATGGCATTTCTTTAGCGTGTTTTACTGTTTTTAATTTGATAATAGTTTAGAACAAATATTTACGAAGATTACAGTATATCATATATACTGATAAACCAGTCTATATGATAGTCCATAGACCACTATATCTCTTTGTCGGGCGGGCCGCAATCCGCTATGCAGCCTGGCAATTTCAAAACATTGTCGCGTGAACAGTCCAGAGATATAGTGGTCTATGGGCCAAATTTAATATGAAGTGGTGGAATATGTATTTTCTGAGGGTCAATAAGTGCTGGGTGTTTCACGTTGTGTTTACCAACAATCTGTTCAGTTCTAGATGGCCAATCATGTTTTTTGTTATGGTTCTTGTCGTCTCTGCTGTTCCATAGACACAAAAAACACATGCTTTGTGTAGCCCAACTGTTACCCAAGTAATAATACAACTTTAAAGTAATCGTCCAGACCCAATTTTTCTTTGCATAATTATGTTGAATGTTCATTTAAAATACCTAATCCACAAAAAATAATTCATTTCCACGCCTTATTTCCCTAAAAACATGACTTGTAAAAAGCGCGGGAAAAACAACAGCTTCATTCCAGCCGTGGCGCGAAACTTGCTGGTGACGTCAAGTTCGGTAGCTTCCCAGCCCTGCCTGATACAAATACACAGAGAATCAGAAATAAATATAGTACTTGAAGAATTTTGGGTGTTTCCGATATTTATTTTTTTGCGATATGGCATATACTTGCATCCTTCATGGATACAGCAAGAAAGCTGTGCCTTTGCAGAGAGCTTACCACCCATTTCTGACCTAGTTGGCCATGTTGGCCATGATAAAGTTCCCGTGGGAAGGCCCTGCCCCGGGGGCGGGGGGACAGGGGGGCCCCCCTAGACAATTGCCCTTTACACCGCGCTCCTTCACCCCCCCCTTTCCGGGGGCCCGCTCAGAAATATTATTTTGGGCAAATTGGTTTGGAAATGGGTGCTACTAACCTCTGCCCAAAGGCACAGCTTTTTTTTCTTTTATCCTGAAGGGGGTGCAAAATATATGCCATAAACGCAAAAAAAAAAAATATCAGGAAAAACCCAAAAATTTATCAAGTACTTTTAATTTTTTTTCTTGGGTTCCTTTGTATTTTTATCAGGCGGGTGGGAAGCTACTGAACTTTAAAGTCCCCCCGAGCCGTGGTTTCGTCCCGTCTGCTTGTCGTCAGTTTTTTTTTTTGGGGTGCTCGGGGAAATTTTCAGAATTTTGAATGGGATCAATTTAAAAAAACGGGTGACTGGATGCCAAAAAATGACAACATATTTTTTGATATACTCGCTCATGGCTATATTTTTGACTTCAAATTTAAAACAGGAAGATGAAAAGGTCCCGGACGGATTACTTTTAAGGGGCGCCACCAAAAAATTTCCCGTGTGGGCCTTATATTTTAGACCTTAGCAGCAGTTCCCTTTATTCATAAGTCTCAAATTTAAAGGCCCCCGTGGCTGTGCTACAGGTATTGGGAAAGGTTTTTCATTGCCGTTGTGCCCGTAATACACTTTTAAGGGGACATTTTTCTAGAGTCAATGAACCCTCCATTCTTTTTGGGATCATAGCGGGAGCCAATTTCCCTTTTCCCCAGGGGCCCCGGGGTATCGTGGCAGAAAACCAAAACTATTTCCTCCTTAAATAAAATTATGGAAAACTGCAAAATTTGGCCCAGCGATTTTGCGGAAAAAGGGAATTTTTTGGGGTTTGGGGGGAAAAGATTCCCATTCTTGGGAAATTTTGGAACCCAAACAAATCTGCCCGGTTTTTCTTTTGGTTTTTTCCAAATCGGGGGCACAGGGCCCTGTAACTCTGCTTTACTTAACAAAAATTGGGGGAAAAAAATTTTCTGTGGGAAAATTTTATGCCTCTTTCCCTTTTTTTTTCACTAGCAGAAAAATTTAGGAAATGCTGTCTTTTTGTCGTTTAATTGGGGGAACTGGTGGTGGAATTTTTTTTCATCATGTGGTACTTTTGGGTTTTTTTTGGGTGATTCGCCCTCTGGGGACTTTATTTTTTCTTTGTGTTTTTTTTGTGAAACCCGCAATCTTTTTTCAAAAAAAAATAAGAAACAAAATTTAAAAATGATTTTTTGGCTTTACGCAATGCAAACCCCTGGGGGGCTAAGAACGGCATTGCTTTCTATTTTCTATTCATCAAACTTTTTTAATTAACATTGCATTGCACTGTCACAGCAAATGATGTGGGGCCCCCCCCTCATTTTTGTCTCCTAACTACAGTCAAAAATAATACTTGTTGGCAAGTTTTTTAAACTGTGTTTTTTTTTTTACCCTTTGTGGCTTTAAAGGGTATATTTTCCCAGATATAGCAAAAGTTGTTTTGGGGATTTAAAACAAGCACGTCTATTTATGCCATTTTTTAATTTCAAACAAATCAATAACTGAAAAAAAATGAAAGTAATTATTACGATGTGCAAAAAAAGGAGAAAATACATTCCGGGAGTACCCAAAAAAAATTCTTAAAAAAAATACCAAAGTTAACCCAAAAGCCCCCCACTTGCTTAACCAGCCAGCAGGGAGCTTCAAAAAAAAACCAAAAAAAATTCCCCTTTCCCCGAAATTTTTTAAAGTAGCGACCCGACCGTTGGGGCCGGGTTACTATGTCTTAACCAGTGTTGCTAACTGGGATAAAAATTTTAAATTTATCAAAAACGGGTTGAAAATTTTTTTATATAAGGGGGTTGGGGCCCCCCCAAAAATTTGCCTTTTAACCTTGAAAGCGTTCCTTATTACTTTTCCCAATTAAGGGGATTTTAAAACCCAAAAATTTTTTGGCGTGGTTTGGACATTTTGGAAAATGAATTTTTTCATTTTAAAAACAAAATTTTGGACGTGTAGGGAAAAAAAATTTAAATTTTGATTTTTAAAAACAGCATACCGAAATTATCTAGGAACACCTAATGGTCTTCTGTAACAAAATCTTTGTTGCCTAATATAATGTCCTGGGCCATGGCCTTCAGAATTTCACCAATTTGTTTTCACCGGATTTGCATGAAACTTTGTTCATCGTGGCTTTTCTGATGGTGATCACGAATCAGGTCTTCGTTTTCCTATATTATGTACTAAAAGCACTTGTTGAGCCTTTGTAAGCTTATTACCCCGTAAATATGTATTGTAGCTCCTTTTAAAACCCAAACTATGCTTCTGTGAGCAAATATATAGAAAATGTATTATTGTTCTTCGGAAAATGTACAATTGTTTTGAGATCATTTATAGTCTTATGATAATACAACTCGACCAATTTTTAGGCTGTTTATACTATGGTCAAAATACTACCTTTATTGCGTTTTCCCTATTTTTTACATGAAACTATTACCTAGACCAAACATGCCTTAGAATACTTTTTGTTAAGCTCACGAGATTGACCCTAAGCAACTATCCGTTTCTTTTTTGCTTATACCGATCTGAGATATAACGTTTTTTTATATTTTGCGCAACTTTGTGATGTTCACTTTCCAGCAGCTTATTGACGCACCATACATCTATCTTTTATCCGGCAAACATTTATTTTATGTCTTGATGGAGAGCATCTATGCAGGAATCGTATGCTACTATTACAAATCCAAATTTATTATTAGCAAGAGTTTGACGCATGTATGACTCCGTCCCCTGAATTTCTGGAATAATTTTTTTCTCGGAAATATACCCTAAAAACCCACTTATTGCGCTCATTTCTCAATGGAATTTTAATCTGCTTACACCACAGGGAAGCCTGTTGAAATCGTGATTTGTTTAATCGTAACGTTTAAAAAAAAAAAATCCGGTTCTTGAGATAATAGGGAAACATTGTTTTTTCCCATTTTCCGCAGCCTCGTACTGATACATTCCACGGCTTAACGTTTTTTTTTAGGGAACAAAGGCGCTTCAGTCTCTCAGATTCCGTGTGAGAGACTAGACGTACGTGTGCGACCTCTCTCTGGTAAAGAGACTTTTCTTGAGCTTAAGATAGATTTATTAATGAAAATGTGATTTTCACAAATAAAATTCACTATGCAACAAATTTCTATTTTTTTTTTTACAGACACGTGAACCACTGATTCCTACTAAATTGCTGATGCTGATTTCAGATCTGATATCTAAAGTTCTCTATCCGTCCAGCTTTGTGTAACCGAAAACCCCTATTTTTCATTTTACCTCACGCCGCTTCTATTACGGAAGCGTCTAAGCTACTTTCCGTGCCCACGTTTATGTTAACATACTTAAATAATTAGTGAATAGGGATGTCTATTCCTCCATTATTCTGGCTTTAGACCGACACAGAATTCCGCGGGCGGAGTTTACCACCCCTGCGCGGCCCAACCATACACCCAAGCGCGTCAGTATTTTGTTGTTTTTACTACCGAATGTCGAATCCCTGTGCTTAGTAAAAACTTTGGTGTTTCCTCTTCCTTGTCGCTGTAGATGACGAGCTTTCCTTCCTGCAGGAACCGACAATAATCTTCCCATCATATTTGGGTTTAAATGACCTTGTTATCTGGTTTTCCATAACTGAGAATCTTTTGGTGAAACGCGCACCATGCTCGTCACTGCACAGCCCCAAGGTTGCCGGAACAATGCAAGATGAGAATGTACAAAATGCATTTTCAAAAGACATTCTGCATCCCACTTTTTCATAAGATTTTCACATGTTTTCAACGAGTTCACGGTGGTTTTCAGCTTTGTGGTTTCGAAGATTTTTTTTGCGAACTTCAACAGAAGATGTCCATGCTCCTAGTTCCTTCTCATTTAGATTAGATGGAAACGATGAGTCGTGGATGACACTGCGGATCTGTGGTCCAGTGAAAACTCCAGCTTCTAGGTTAGCATCTGTCAATATTGCTTTGAATTTATTCTTTAAATATTGGAAATCACTACCTTGATGATCACGATACCATTCACGAAATTTTTCATAAGGCCAAGTTATAGACCACTGTAAACCTGGACTGCGCACGGAATATCGGCCTGTCGCACAAGGGCCTGGGCCCATACTTATAAAGATTTAGGATTCGTCCTAGGATTCGTCCTAACCCTGCGTCCTAAGGTTCGAGGAAAGTCTAAGACGCGTCGTAAGACGGCGGCTTAGGACGAAGCGCTGAGCGCTACATTTAGCAAGAGTCCAATTTGGATTTCATGAAATATCACTACTAAGAGTCATCAGAAAGGTATAAAAATATCGAAAAACACAAGATTAATATTTCTATGATAATTGCTGAAAACTACAACGAATGAATTCATCTATAAGAATAATTGTACCAGATATGCAACGTTCCGTTCAAAAGACACAAACATTGACATTGTCTTCGCTCTATCGACGAGAAAAGATAATATTTTTCAGGACAAGACTTTCATCCTTGGCCAGCTCTTTCAAGCAAGGAAAAATGTCCTATGTCCTGCGAGGGGAATTTTTCATGCCGAGAAGATCGGCGAAGAGCAAGGCAGATGCCTGACAGGCCATCGTCAACCACATGATCGCCGCGCCGCCTTCCATAGCGAGAGATACGTCAAGGACTACCGGTTATAATGGACGAGGACTTCGCGGTCGTTTTCAGAGACACCGACTATTTTTTCCTGGCCTACAATAGGTGCTTTTTCTAATGGAGATAGGGTTATAATGGACGAGAGTTTCGCGGTCGTTTTCAGAGACACCGACTATTTTTTCTTGGCCTACAATAGGTGCTTGTTCTAATGAAGTTTTATTTTGCGCAAACCCAATTTTTTTTTTTTTTAAATGTATACCTTGTGGTTAAGGTTAGGTTAGGTTTCATTAAAACCTATATGGTTAGGTTAGGTTTCATGAAAACCCTTACAGTTAGGTTAGGTTTCTTTAAAACCCTTACAGTTTCATTAAGGTTTCAGTTTCATAGGTTTCATTAAAACCTATAAGGTTAGGTTAAGTTTCATTTTTTTTCATTATTTTTTTTTTTTTTTTTGCGCAAAATAAAACTATCTCCATTAGAGCAAGCACCTATTGTAGGCCAAGAAAAAATAGTTGGTGTCTCTGTAAACGACCGCGAAACTCTCGCCCATTATTACCGGAGATAGTTTTATTTTGCGCAAACCCAGTTTAAAAAAAAAAAAAATTATCACCGAATATTATGGTACCATTTCCATTAAAAACACTATCTCCATCAGAAAAAGCACTAAAACTTGGCCGGGAAAGATTTGTCAGAGTCTTATAGGTTTTAATGAAACCTATAATGTTAGGTTAGATATACTTTGTGGTTAAGTTTAGGGGTAAATCTTAAGAACAAAGGCTCCATCCTCTATCTTCTTCTTCTTATAGCCAACAAGCTTGGGGACATGGTGGGAAACCGGGGTTTTTGGGTGGGGGAGCACACACATAAGGGAAATATGGCCCCCCCCAAAAAAAAATCATTAAACTAGGGAAATTTTCCTAGTTCATGGACTTTATCGGGAAAATATTTCCCTTATATGTGTGCTCCCCCACAAAAGGAGCACACTCATAAGGGAAATATGGCTCCCCACAAAAAATCCCTAAACTAGGGAAATTTCCCTAGTACATAGACTTAATCAGGGTAATATTTCCCCGATAAAGTTCATGAACTAGGGAATATCCCTAGTTTAGGGATTATTTTGTGGGGGGCCATATTTCCCTTATGTGTGTGCTCCCCCACCCAAAAACCCAGGTTTCCACCATGTCCCCAAGCTTGTTGGCCATAAGAAGGAGATAGGAGATTGAGCCTTTATTCTAAAGATGACAAACTCTACAGACCTAAACTAGCACCCCTCTTCGAGCCCCTTGTGCTGTGCACTAACCTAACCTAACCTAACCTAACCTAACCTGACCTGCCCTAACCTAACCTAAAGGCCGTGTCACACAGACACTTTTTCCGGCATCTTTTGGTATTTTGCTACCAAAAGATGCCCGTAGTGGTGGCAAAAATATGCGTGTTCGTCACACGGCATTTCGGCTAGGAGCATCTTCTACTGGCATCTTCCGGGACCCGCAACCAAAACTAAATAATATAACATTATGGATCGCTGAAATTTAATATCGACTATGTAGACAAAGTAAGGATCGGCACTCATTAAAATATAAACAGATGTCTTAAAGACAGTAAGTATAATACGTAGAGCCAACATTTGTGTCAGCTTAGCGTGGAGACCTTGTTTTTAAGATTTTCCAGGTTAGTTTTGGTTTCATTAAAACCTAAAAGGTTAGGTTAGGTTTCATTAAAACCTATAAGACCCTGACTAATTTCTCCCGGCCAAGTTTTAAGTGCTTTTTCTGATGGAGATACAGTGTTTTAATGGAAACGGTACCATACAATTCGGTGATGATTTTTTTTTTTTTTTAACTTTGGGTTTGCGCAAAATAAAACTATCTCCATTAGAAAATGCACCTATTGAAGACCAGGAAAAAAATAGTCGGTGTCTCTGAAAACGACCGCGAAGTCATCGTCCATTATTACCAAATTGCTGAGTTAGGTTATGTTTAGTTTAGGTTAGGTTAGATTTAGGTTATGTTAGGGTTTGGTTTAGGTTATGTTAAGCTTAGGGTAGATTTGGATTAGGTTATGTTGAGTTATTTAGGTTAAAAAAAACTAATTTGATGGTGCGCGATTGTCCGGGTGGTTGGCACCGCCAACTCCTGCGGAATATTTACCGTTTGGTTTAGGTCATCCTCGAGCCTGACAATTCTAACCTGTTTCATAGTGTAGATTTCTTCATTCTGAGTCTTTTAAACCCAATTTCCATGGCGCAATTGATAATAATGCTGATACATATACTACCTAGAATCTGGTTCTTTCAACCAAAAACTGTTAAGTTAGGTTAGAGGTGGGGTTTGGTATATTAACAGATGATATCAAGAACAAATAAGAAAAATATCAAGACTACGGCAGTGGGAAGAGAAATAGAGTTATATGGATATTGTTCCATGGCTTAATAAATCACGACTTATTCAATTTTTAAATTTTTTATTTATAGTGAGCCTACTCTAAATCGCTTTTATTCTCAACATGATACCATTCTTCATCAACAGTTTGGTGGGGATGCACTTCAATCTGTATCACGATACATGATATCAAGGCAGGAGGAACATGACTACCTCAAAGAGTGAATAATAACACACTCGTGACTTGTCATGCACTGATCGCCGTATTTTGTCAGTGTTGCTTGATATTACATTTCCCACTAGTCTGTCACATATATAATCCCTTCTCGGTCCAAGCGGTATCGCTTGATTAGTTATGTATCAACAAGTTCGTCCAGTACATCTATCCTATCACGAAAAGTTCTCAGGAGTGGGTGGAGCACTCCATGTTTACGGTCTTAGGACGAGTCTTAGCCGCCGCCCTGCTCGCTAGGACACCTCACACCCTGTCCTAGCCAAACCTCGAAATTAGGACGAGTCTTAGCGATTTAGGATGCGCTCGAAATGATTTAGGACACCGGCCGCCATATTTAAGACGAGCGAGTCTAAGACGAATCCTAAATCTTTATAAGTATGGGCCCTGAAGTCGGAGGGCCGTTCGGATTCTATATATATATATATTATATATATATATATATATTATTATATATATATAATTATATATATATAATATACGGATAATATAGAATGGTTTATCATATATATGATGTACTGTATCTTATCGTTAATGATTGTTCTATTATTAGTACAGGAGCATAGCTAAAAGGTGAAATATAATTAGTCGAAAGCTTATTTTTTCAGGAGAGCTCAAAATATGTATATTTCGCCCTTATGCAAAGTTCTGAAATCCCTCGTTGGCATTTTCATAATTCAAAATGGCCGCCATCAAAATTAACGATAAAATGAAAAGTACTATGATCATCCATCCGAGTTCGTAGTAATAAGATTTTTGTGTGTACATCTATGTTTAGAGTGTGCTGAATACAATGTAGCCATACAAATATTTTGAGTTGACATAATTAGCATAAATTCAATAGGTTAAAAAAAAAAAAAAAATTATTTTATTTTAATAATACCACAACTATGTTATGTGTTCATTTTTAATAGCCA
>JACEEZ010017770.1:0-13066 GCA_016584305.1 Chionoecetes opilio
GTTTTTAACTTTTTTTTTATTTTTGGAAAAATTTTTATAGTTTTTTACATGTAATACTCCCAAAAAAAACAATAAAATGCTTTTTTGGGGAATTTGTTCAGGGTCAAAAAGTTTTTTGCGGACTACACCACCTTTACCCCCACCCCATAAAAATTACCCATTTAATATTTAACACCCCCCCCACCACTCCCCACCACAACAACTCCCACCACCCCCACTCGTGGGGTCAAAACAAAACTCAAAACCGACATCCTCCACCCCAATGGAGGTAGTATAGCCCCACCCGTCCCTCGTCTAGGCGTCTCCCCGGGCGGTTTATAAGAAAGGAGGGGGGAGGTGACTGCCTCCAACGGGTTTTATTTTACCAACCCAATGAGCACGCGAAAATCTAAATTTTTTGAGTCAACCCAAAAAAATTCAAATCGTTGTTGAAAGTGTTTGGCTCCCCATGGGGCGGGGGGGCGGTTTTCCCCGATAAAAGGAATGCGCGGCAGCGCCTCCTTCTATTAAACTCCATGGTCTACATCTTTTTCCAAAAAACTTTCTTTGTTTGTTCGTTCTTGGCTGAAGGAAATTTTAGCCACCCTTACACTTCACCCTCAGGGAGTTTTCTCTTTTTTTTTGAAGCAGAGTTGCATTTCCCACAGCACACAAAACACAGTCATCGTAAGGGATTGTTGGGGCCCCCACGCTTAAAATATAAAGTGCGCCTTGCAGCGGAAGGCTGCTGCTTAAAGGGTGCCACCCTGTATAAATTTTCCATTATTTCAACAGTTCCAGACAATGAGTGTGTTTCCCTTTTAGGAGTGGGCTCAAAATAGTCCCTATTGCATTTCTTGGCATTTCGTAAAAACGGACGTTTAAAAGCGGCTTTGTTTCTATTTGTTAAAAAATTTATCTAAATTTTTTAGTTTTCCTAAAGATGAAATTCTGTTATTAAAATTAGGTAGCAATTTATATACATTGGTCTAAACATTTCCCTTTAAAAAAATACAGATCGGTGATAAACAAATCAAATAAAAATGCCTAACTGATTTCTTTAAGCACCCTTTTCCAATTTTGAGAGACGAATATGGCATCTTGCGGCCAGACCGAAATACAAACGTGTAACTCGAATCAAGGGGAAAAGGTTTCGGGGGAATTTTTTTTTTTATTAAAATTTTTAGTTTTTTTTTAAAGTGAAAATGTGTTCATGGCAAATGACCCTTATGGACAGCAGGGTGGGGCTGGAGAAGCGGTCACTTGTCGCATCCTATGGCGGGATTGCCCTCTGTCCCCCCCTCCCCCCCTGCTTTCTTTATGTGTGTAATGGTCATTTTGACCATCTAACACCTTTGTTACCATATGTAGTGCCCCCCTTGGGAGTGTACTCTACGTCCTGGTACTCCGCTGCCACACTCACATTAGTTGGTAAAATATATGATTGAACAAAATAAAAGATTTAAGAAATCTGTAAGGACTGGGTTTGTAACAGAATGATAACGCTTTAATTATATATTTCTAATTATAATATTTAACCTCTTTACTGTCTCATTATGTAGTTATTATACATTTCAGCCAGTGATCTTAATATTAATTCTTCCTTCCCTCCTAGCGATATCACACGCGAATGCGCAAGTCGTTATCCTAATATATTTACTATCTTTGGTAACTTCGTCGCACTGTTTACCCCTTAACGATACGCACCTGTAATGCTCAAGTCGTTATCCTAATATAATGTAACGAGTCTATCCCCTTCCAACTTTTCCCTCTCACTTATTTTTCTATTTTCCTTTCTTTTTCCTCCTTGTCTCACACGGGGGCTGTGACTGTTTGTGGTTGCCCCTTCTGCACTTTGTGAGGCTTGGCCCCCTGGTCGCCAACAGCATACTCCTTGGGAACCTTTACCAAGGGCGAGAATTCACCTCCCCTTCAGGCAGCTTAAGTCAACCGACGTCGAGCTCTCTAATCATATTCTAACCTATAATCCCCCGTTCCTCACCTCGTTTCGTGCTTAACGTGTCTATTTACTACTGGTTTAAAATATAAGCCTAACCAGTGATTCAGGATGAGGCGTGGAGAAATTCCTCGTTAAGCTTATGATACCTTATGTGTTATTTTCATCTCTCCTCCCTATTCACATGATTAATTTTCTCCGCGTTACATGTGTATGTATTGATTTTAATGGAATATTTACTGTATAGTTTGTTTTTTACTCATGTCACTGTATGTACACATTCCTGAGCAATTTCAATTGAATAGAAGAATATTCTGTTCTTATTCTGTCCTTGAATTGGCTGTTTTATTGAGAGAGAGAGCGAGAGATAGCAGCCCCTCTCTCTCTCTCCCCCATTATCTGCCCGCATATACCCATTATTGGTTGTGCCTGATGTGCAGGCTTAGCTACCTTGCCTGCATTGAGTCACTACACACATCACCACTCCACTCCTCCACCCTGTAGAGTGGTGGCGTGAGGCTCCTGTGCTGCCTTGGACTCCTTGGCTGCAACAATGGCGAGTTGTTAGCTGGAGGTGAAGCAGTAAGCACCTACTTCAAGGAGCACTTGCCCTGCTTGTGTGCTGTACGGTTTCCACCAATGTTACAAGGTTGCATGAGTGACAGAGTCTCCGTCGGCGCGCCCGCCAGGAACTTCTCTGCCGGCTTCCCTTGTATTAGGGAACGTCGTGGTTCATCCCCGGGCCCTCCACCGTTGTTTTCCTGCAGGACCCAGTCTGCATACATCCTCCCACCACGGGGTCTGGCAGAAGTAGTTGCTGCAATGGAGGGCGTGATGACCTACCACTATGTGACCACTGTGGCAGGTGTGGCTCCAGCAGGCTGGCATTACTGCACACGTCCTCCACACCCATACACGCCGACACGAGCTGAGGTGTGACCATGTGGCATGTTTCACTCTTAAAGATGCTCTTAGGAGCCACATGCTCACACTCCCGACTGGTGAGAGAACCTTTGAGTGTCAAGAGTGTAGGAAAACATTTGTCCCAGAAGCCAATCTTAACAACAACATCCCCCCCACAACTGTGATAGTAAATGCTTGAGTGTCAGGAGTGTATTGGAAAACATTTCCCCAACAAGAGCTCTCTTAACACACCATGCCACCCACCTGGTGATAGACTTTGAGTGTCAGGAGTGTAGCTGAAACATGTACCACAATAGCTATCTTAACACACACATGCTCACCAAAACTGGTCGAGAGAACTTTGGAGTGTCAGAGTGTAGGAAAACAATAATATAACCCAGAAGACTATCGTAAACACACATCTCACCCACACTGGTGCAGATAAACTTGAGTGCCAGGAGTGTAGGAAAACATTTGCCCGGAAGAGCAGATCTTAAACACACAATACATGCTCACCCACGACTGGTGAGATAGCAACGTTGTGAGTGGTCAGGAGTGTAGGAAATACATTTACCCCCAAAGCAGTCTTATACGTCACACATGCTCACCCACACTGGGGAGGAAGCTTTGAGTGCCAGGAGTGTGGAAAACATTACTCAGAAGAGCCAAGTCTTAACACACACATGCTCACCCACACTGGTGAGAGAAACTTTGAGTGCCAGGATTGTGGTGGAAAACATTTACTGCAGAAGAGCAATCTTAACCATCCTTTCTCCGGACAACATGCTCACACCCACTAACGTGGTGAGAGAAACTTTGATAGTGCCTGATGAGGTGTAAGGAAACATTTACCCACAGAGCAAATCTTAACACATGGCACATGCTCACCCCACATCTGTGAGATGAACTTTTTGCGTGCAGGAGTGTGGGAAAACTTTATTGTACTCAGAAGCAGCTTACGCAGGCACATGCTCAGCGCCACCTGTGAGAGAAACTTTGAGTGCCAGTGTAGTGTGGTAAAACATTTACCCGTGCAAGAGCGGGCTCTTAACTTACATACACATGCTCACCACAGCTGGTGAGGATGAAGTACAGTGTGATATTTTTGTGCGGCAACAGGTGCTATTGTCTCCTACCACGCATCGTGGTTTTGCAGTCATTCCCACACACCTGTGATGGAGGGAGTGGCTGTGTGTGGGTTGTGCTTGTGGTGGTGGGTGAGGGGCTTGCAGCATATACAACGCAACTTGTGAGGTGTTTAAGAATATCAATAAAGCGACTTGCATGACTACGTGTGTTCAATGTTTTATTTCTACAAGATTGCAGAGGGAAAATGAAATGGAAGAGTTTGGAGAGAAGGTTATATAGAAGTGTTGGTCAGGCGGTTATATACATAATAGGTTAATATGATATGAATATTCTTGTTCAACATGCAATCGCATCATGAACGACTTAGAAGAGAAATCACATTATTTTATCACTCTTTCCTCCTCCTTCCTCCTCTTCTTACATTGGCACTTCCTCCTCCTCCTCATTCCTCCAGAAATAATAATTAGTGAGTGAAAGAATTATAAAACATTTCCCTTATATGATTATTACTGGTTGTTTTATATATTTTTTGCCCTCTCTTACAAGTTATGTTTATATTATATTATGCTTTAAATGATAAAAAGTCTGAAGTAAGAGAGAGAGGAGAGAGTAATTTCATAGCATGCCAAGATTTAAAACGACCACACAATCCAAGTATGTACCGCTTATACCGTTTGCGATTTTCCCTCCCGTGCTCTCACTCGCGTTACTCTCGTCCACGGGTTGACCTGCCTACCTGCCTCTCTTCAAGAAGCACTTACTCCTAACCCTACCTTTACCCTATCCTACCTTACCCTACCCTATAGAAGCTAGGTTAGACAGTCCTTCAAATTCCAGCTGGCCACACTTCCTACTTCTACGGACTTATAACGGATTATAGTCGCATATATCGGATCACACCTCCCTCCAAATTGTCCGTTTAGCGAGGGTTTACTGTGTATTGCATGGAACTAGGACCCTAGTAAGTAACATTAAGTCCTGTCTAAATAAATACATGATAACAGAAACCAACTATATATTGTCAGTGTTGAGATTCCCAGCCAGAAAAAACATGAAGGGTTTGCCATAAAATTGTAGTGTAAAGTAGGTTTACTTTACAGGTATTAGGTAAGTGCAGTAAGGTAGTATAGTAGATATAGGAGTGGGAAAGTAACGTTTTGAGCAGTAGTGTGGAGACCAAGATCCTATTGCACTTTTATTTATTTTGCTCGCTTATTTTCTCACTTTCTCCACGTTAAATTTCTTCACTAATTTTCACGATTTTTTTGTAATTTCCTTCACTATCTTTTTATCTGACTTATCTTTTTTCACTATCTTTTTAATCTCCACTATCGTTTTTATACTTTTCTCTATCTTTTTTTATCACTATCTTTTTTTATCTCACTACCTATCTTTTTTTTATTATCACTATTATTTCTATCTCACTATCTTTTTATCTCTCTTTTCTCTACTATCTTTTTTCTCACTTATTTTTATCTCCTATCTTTTTATCTCACTAATCTTTATATCTCGCTATCTTTTATCTCGCTATCTTTTTATCTCACTATCTTTTTATCTCTCTTTTATTTCACTTCATCTTTAAATCTTCACTATCGGATCTGACCTGAGTGTGCTATGGGTTGTTGGGGTGGCTGGCAGTGCTGTGTGATGTGTGTTGGGCTGGCTTAGTGATGTGGTGTGTGGTGTGGGGCTGGGCAGTGATATGGGTGGTGTGGCTGGCATTGATGTGTGATGTGGTGTGGCTGGCAGTGTTGTGATGTTGTGTGGCTAGGCAGTGATGTGTGTGTGGTGTGGCTATGGTGGCAGTGATGGTGTGGATGTGGTGTGGCTGGGAGTGGATATGGTGTGTGGCTGGCTAGTGATGTTTGATTTGGTGTGGCTGGGCATGATGTGTGTATGTGGTGTGGCGGGAGTTGATGGCGGCGGTGGGCTGGCAGTGATTTGTGATGATGTTGTGGATGGCTGGGAGCTGGTGTGATGTGTGTGCTAGGGAGTGATATGGTGTGTGGCTGGCAGTGATGTTGTGTGTGGTGTGGCTGGGACTGATATGGGTGGTGTTGCTGCAGTTATGATGTATGTGTGTGGCTGCGGATGGTATGGGTGGTGGTGGGCTGGCAGTGATAGCGTTGATGTGGTGTGGCCTGGCAGTGTATGGGTGTTGTGGCTGGCAGTGGATTTGTGTTGGGTGTGTGGCTGAGAGTGAATATGGGTGGTGTGGCTGGCATGATGTGTGGATGTGGTGGTGGCTGGCAGTGATGTGTGATGTGGTTTGGCTGGCAGTGGATTGTGATGTGGTTTGGCTGGCAGTGATGTGTGATTGGTGCTGGCAGTGATGTGTGATGTGGTGTTGCTGCAGTGATGTTTGATGTGGTTGTGGCTGGGAGTGCTATGGTGGTAGTGGCTGGTAGTGATGTGTGTTTGGTGTGGCTGGGAGTGTATGGGGGTGGTGTGGCTGGTCAGTGATGTGTGATGTGGTGTGGCTAGGCAGTGATGTGTGGATGTGGTGTGGCTGGGAGTGATATGGGTGGGTGGCCTGGCAGTGATGTGTGTGTGGTGTGGCCTGGGAGTGATCTGGGTTGTTGTGTGGCTGGCAGTGATGTGTGCTGTTGTGTGCTGGCAAGTGATGTGTGATTTGTGGTGTGGGCTGGCAGTGATATGGGTGGTGTGGCAGGGCGGTGATGTGTTATGTGGGTGTGGGCTGGCATGACTATGGGTTGGTGGGCTGGCAGTGATGTGTTGATGTGGTGTGGCTGGGAGTGGATAGGGTGGTGTGGCTGGAGTGATGTGTGATGTTGTGTGGCTGGGAGTGATATTGTGTGGTGTGGCTGGGGTGATTGTGTGATGTGGTGGTGGCTGGCAGTGATTATGGGTGTGTGGCTGCAGTGATTGGTGATGTGGTGTGGCTGGCAAGTGATATGGGTGTGCTGTCTGGCAGTGGGATGTGTGATGTGGTGTGGCTGGGAGTTATAGGGTGGTGTGGCTGGGAGTGATAGGGTGTGTGGCTGCAGTGATGTTTTTACCTTACTATAGTTACTTAGTAGATTCGCCTCCCAGGGCGCACGCTAAGGTGCCTCCGCTGTGGCACAGCATGCTCCTGCTTCTCTGGTGGTGTGGTGGCAACGCAAAGAGTGTTGCTTTCCGGCTGGGGGTAGCCTGGTGTTGGTGGGCTCGTCGGCACGGAATGTCCACCCATTTGTCCAGGGCCTGATGCTTGAAGGAGTCAGTGGATACTCCATCAGGCTCCCTGATGGCCGTTGGCAACAGCATTGAACAAAACGAGTCCCCATTTCTTGTACATGACGTTATGTACTACTGTTTTGCTACTCCTTTGAGTGGTGGCTTGTGTTCTCCTGATGTAGCCCAGTCGACCTTTCCTTGGATGATGGTTTATTTGCAGCCTACGTCAGGTACCAGTGTCTCTAGGGTCTTCCCAATAGATTACTAGGTACCTCTCACTCTTCTCTGCAGGAGTACAGTCCTAAGGTGGCGTAGACTCTCCCAGTATCCTAGGCTGGGAGTCCCGATTTTTACTGTGAAGACCTCTGTAGAGCTTCCAATTTACTATGTCCCCTTTCTTGTACGGCGACAAGGCTCGAGCAGCAATACTCCAGTCCCTGGGGAAGGGACGAGGGGCCTTCATAGTGTTTTAACATGCAGTCCTCTCCCTGTGTGTGCAGGTCCCTGAGGATCCCCCGTCAATTTTTCTTGAGCAGTGTTTGATATGTTGGAGTTATGTGCAGTGAAAGGTGTACTATCAGCACTCATGGTGTGCCCAAGTCACGCCACGTGTTGTGGCTGGGGGTGATGGTTTGCTGGTGGGCCCTGGTAGGTGGTGTCTCGCCTTGATGTTTGTCGTAGGGCCGTACTTCTTAGTTCAAATTTGGTCCCGCTGTTCTTGACATGTGGTTGGTATCAGCCAGTCTAGGAGGTGATTTAAGTCTTCCTGCCACGGGCCACATCCCTCTTCTCGTTTGCTATTCCCTCTTTACCCTTGTGTCACCGGCAAAAGAGGTAGCCTGGATGGGCCGGAGTCCCCTTCAATGTCCCCTGATCATGATCATGAACAACAATAGGGCCCAGCCTGACCCCGTGCGGACTCCACTTACCACGTCCCTCACGTCACTCGGGTCTGAGAGGTGCCCCTGTATCTGAGACCTTTTGTGTTACCTGACTCGTCACGAAGTGTGGTCCACTTTCCAAGTTTCCTGATAATGCCCAGGCCCCTTAATTTGTGGAGGAAGGAGGCCATGATCACTTTGTCAAGGCCTTGCCAAATTCCAAGTAATCACAATCTACGTTGGTGCCACTTGCTATAGTGGCTTTCCCACTAGGGCTTCTTGTGATGTGTCAATAATTAGCGACGGCAGGACCGCCCTTTTCTTATAAGCCGTGTTGGCCCTCATGTTACAAAAAGCATTTGTCTTCTCTAAGTGATCAGGTGAGATTGTTTTTTGACCACTCGTTCAATTATCTTATGATATGGAAGTTTAGGACCACAGGCCGTCGTTTTGCCCAGTCCCTGTTGGCCATCCTTTTATGGGATGGGTGTTCACTAGCCCCGTCCATTCAGTGTTGGGGGGGAATATGCCCGAAATCAAAGGGACTTTGTGCAATTATTTCTAATGTACCTGGCAGCTCAAGCTTGCATTGTTTTCAAGAACTTTGCATGAAGCCATCCGGCCCAGCCGCCGAATCCCGAGCTGATGGCGTCAATGACTTTCAATTAGTTCCTTCAGTTTCTGGGTTATAATTCAGTCAGGTGCGGTGGTCCCCTGTCAGAGATTGCTCCTGCGTGTTCGAAGAAAACCGCTGGGTCAGGAACAGTTCTGACAGGGATTCGGCACACTGAGGTACGGCTATCAATATTGGCTTTGAGGATATTTGCCATCTTCATTTGGATCACCCTCAAGACTCCTTCCCACTTTCAATGGGTTCCTACGTGCCCCGATATGTTTTTGCTTTTCCTTTGGCTAGGAGGAGAAAAATTTGAGATATCCTTTATGTTGTTCCTTTGCCTGATTTCTTTCTTTCTTCTTTGCTCTGCATGTTAGCACTTTATTAAGCTGTTTTCTATTTCCAGAGGCCTTTTCTCAGCTTGGCTTCTTTGTGATGGTGGAGGGCACTTTGTCATTTGTTCGTGTAGTGGCCTCTCTCTTCTTAGTATACGCCGGGTCTCTAGTTATTCTTCTTCTTCTTTCTTTCAGGTGGGGAGCTGAAACCGCGGTTTTCATTCACCGTTCAAGCCTAATATTTCCGGCTGTGCTTCCCTCAGGGCTTGTATGAGGCCCTGAACTCTCCTGTCTTTTTTCCCAGCCTTTTCTAAAAATACTTTACCCCTTAGATGATGCTTCTATTGGTGTCCTGGTAGCCCTACTCAAACCTAAAGACATTCCCCTTATCCCATCTATGTGCTCCCTTTGCCATCTCTATCCCACTGATCCCCGCCTACCTCCACGGCTACTATTGATATATAAGCTGTCTCTCTTTCCTCGATCATACCTTGAGACAGACACATTTATACTGAGTTGATCGACAGTTTCATCTAGTCTACCCATACCACATTTGACATCTTGCTATCCTTCGTGCCCATCCTATATGTCCTAACTATTGACCTCCCAGACATTGTCCTTGCTTAAATATTAAACTCTCCCCAATGTCTTACCATCATAAAGACTCACACTTTGGTGTGGTCTTGCCCTTGTACCGAGTCAGAGAACTCTTACCCTACTCATCCACTGTCTCCACATCCTCCCTTGCCTGGCCTCTGAATCTTGGTCTTTTCACCTTTCGCTTTAAGCTCCCGCCTCACTACGACTGGTGTATCCTATCTGCGAAATAATGTGTGGGTATGAAATATCATGTCTGAGTCGTTTTTTATTGCGACGCTTTTCAGTGTGCACATGTTCCTTCATGGCCTCCTCGCCTATTGTAGTAAGGAAGAGACATTTTCCTCTGGACATTATCTGCTAGTTCGTTATCCCACTCAATTTTTAGTTTGTCCCCTCAGGGCCATTCCAATTATGTCCTATGTGGTGGAAATTTTAACTTGGCCATTTCTGTTTGACGCTTTGTGTTCCTTTGTGGTATGGTTTTCTTAGTGCATTTTTTCGTTAAGGTGGCTTCACATGTTGGTGTCCGAGCATGTGTGGTCTGGAAGAGCTGGATATTGATGTATTATCCCTGGTTATTACGAAGATTCAGATCTAAGTATGTTGGTACCCTCTTGTTGGCTTGGTTATGACTGGGTCAAAACCTGTCTCAGCGAGGGCAAGTAATTTTCCTCTGCTTGGGTGTTTTTTTCCTCCGCCGTACACCTACCCACCTCCATTGATTCCCAATGACGTGGGGGAAGATTGAAGTCCCCGCAGAGAAGAAGTATTCCTGGCATTTGGATTGCAGATTCTCCCCTTGTTGTCATGTGATAGCTTTATTGTGATTTGATTTCCTCAACTTGACATTGATTGTGTTGGCTGCTCTGTATACACTACTAGCCATCGTACAAGATTAAAATTTCTTGGATGAAAAGAGATTAGAATATCAACATGTTCCATTTGGAGAAGCTTATAGTCTTTTCTGTATTCGTTGCTAACTATTTCTATGTACCTGGCTTACTTGCCTCCATGTACTTCTGTCCCTCCTGTCGGTGCGGAAATTTCATAACCTTGCATCTTTACCTCAGCATCTAGATGTCTCCTTGTGCAAGTTGCTTGTTTTCAGTTTAAGCAATCAGTGATACTTTGTCAGTAGTGGCTATATCTTGTAGAGAGTGGAACTTTGTTTTGATTGCTTCTTGGATAAAGCCCTGAGTTGTAGGCTGATAGTATGTTAGTTTTATTAGTGGTGAGCAGTGGCCCGTGTTTTTGTCCCAAGGTTCTGTCTTTCCATTTTGGTTTCAAAAGTGTTGGGTCTCAATCATTTTCTTTTTCTGTAATTTTTCTGGGGCAGGGGAGGGGGCTTCAACATCTTCCACTTGGTTTTCCTAAAAATCCTGAGATTCTTTTTCATTTTCCATCGCAATTTTTCCCTCTCCACTGATGGTCCTGTTTCAATTATGTCTAATCTATTACGTGGCTTCCGGGTGTGGAATTCTATTAGGTGGCTCAGGTGTGGTGGTGTCTAATCCCCTGTTGTGATGCATCTGGGCAGGCTTTTGATGGCGGCCTGCTTTCTCCTTTCCCCTTAAGTGGGGGGTACCTGCAGTCAAGATTTGTGCACACTTTCTTTTGTAGTGGTGAATCTCTACACTTATAGGTGTAAATGCAGGCAACCGACTACCTTCGTTGCACCTATTCTCCTGTCCATTCCATGTTAGTATCAAACTTCATGCCACCTGGATGTGATAAAGGCACCCGTCGCCTTTTCCTTCCAGACCCTGCAGTTTCATATCGATAGCGGCTGCTACTTTTTTTGGTCTGGTCAGAGTCCTCGGGCCCCCCCCTCTGGTGTTTGTGGATTCATGATGGCTGTGGTTTGCGATGTAATCGGCTTGCTTTGTTAAATTCCCGCTCCCACTGGGGTTGCTGTTGAACGGCCTCTATCTCAGGTGTGGTCTGCGAGAGGGTGGCAGTTTGATTAAGGCGAAATCCTCAGGGGACTTCCCCAAATCTGTGGTGTCCCCTGCAGTAGTAGCTCAGCAGCGTCTGTAGGTACTGGTTGTGTGAGCCTGCTTGCCTACGCATTTTATCCAATTTTCACTCACCTCTGCTGTCCCCTTCTTTGGTTTGGAAACACTTGCAAAGCTACATTTTTCGGCATGTTAACTTTCGAGTTGTGCTCGCAAGGCTAGTAGAGTGTATATAGATGGCTAAGGCAGTGCATATGTAGTGTTATCCAGTCCTTGCACTCATTCACACTGATGGATGAACCATTTTGAAGGTCAGTGTTTTGGTTACATGTGCCACAGCGACCTTGCTCCGCTCGTTGTTGTGTTGTTTTCCTGGTGAGGCGTTTTGTGACGATATACATGATTGCCAATATAAAGTGTTGCATGGCCTCCTACTGCGCATGCGCCGGTGGCTTTAGAAACCAAATATATCAGGTAAATAGAAATATCGTCTAAAATCGTTAAACAATGCTATCCTTCACCAAAGAGGCATCCCACAATAGAAGAATGCCTCATCTATGCTGTCATCAAGATACTCGCCCAACATGGTGTTTACATGAGATATTTTGGTTCTTAGTGTTGCTGCTTGGCCCGCTCCCCGCACCGACCACCGCCCCAAGCCAGCAATATGGCAAAACATGTCATAAATGATAAGTGTCCGTTTCACTATAAGGCTGTCCATGATAGAAGAAGAGAACAATCGCTGCATACCAGACACAAGCCCGTGGTTAGATATATATGAAACATATACGGGTGTTTTTGGGGCACCTGGCCCCAAGCTGCAAGGGGCGGGACCACCATGGCAGGTTTGTGCTCCTGTTTGTAATAATACAGTAACGTTCCCTGCTTTAAACTTTGGTCGTACATTGAATAAACAGTATTGTACAGGTGGGCTAAGTATTTGTACAAACGACGCTTATTATGTGTAAATCATATCATGTTCACCCATCCACGTCGGAGGCATGCGCGGGAAGGGTGACACAGAAAAAGGCATATTTAACAGTAAGAATACAACGTCTGTGTGTCATTATCGACAATATGTTCCTGGTTGACTACTTTATAAAATTTTATTAGTGGGCCAAAGGGAATACAGAATGGATTTCCCTAGTAATAAGAACAAATAAGCCAGGCATCCACGTCGGTGTAGCGATCTGACCAGCTACCCTTGGCCCGAGTAGCTACACTGCAACAAATATGCACTGAAACACTGCTCCCTGGGTGAATATTTGTTTGATAATGTTATACCAATTGTTATATATAAATGACCTACATGAGAAAATAATTAACATGTGTTTTTGGGTTTTCCCTTTTTTATCAGGGTACCACATTCATCGCCACATAGCTACATGGTAAATAAGATGTAAAGAACCACATATTCCACTGTATCTGTACCACAGTGGTCTATGATCGAAGTTATCACTGACTAGTATAAATAAATGACCTACATGAGAAAATAATATGACTTGTGTTTTGGTGACACTATTTATTCGGTACCCATTTACGCAACATAGTACAAGGGCAAAAAGATGTAAAGG
>JACEEZ010017771.1:2500-37500 GCA_016584305.1 Chionoecetes opilio
ACCCCCCCCACTCTCTCTCTCTCTCTCTCCCCTTTCTCTCTCGTCTCTCTCTCTCCTCTCAGTCTCTCTCTCTCTCTCTCTCTCTCCCCCTCCTCCTCTTCTCTCTCTCCTCTCTCTCCTCTCTCTCTCTCTCTCTCTCTCTTTCTTACTACCCTTATCTCCTTATACCTATATGTTATCCTCCCCCCTCTCTCTCTCTCTCTCTCTCTCTCTCTCTATCTCTCTCTTCTCTCTCTCTCGTTCTCTTCCTCTCTCTCTCTCTCTCTCTCTCTCTCCTCTCTCTCTCTCTCTCTCCTTTTCTCTCTCTCTCTCCTCTCTCTCTCTCTCTCTCTCTCTCTCTCTCTCTCCTCTCTCTCTCGCTCTCTCTCTCTCTCTCTCTCTCTCTCCTTCTCTCATCTCCCTCCACCTCCTCATCTATCTCCCTCGCCCTCATTTGCCTTCCTTCCCTTATCTCCCTCCCTCACGCCCTTCCTTCATTGCTCCTTCACTCCTACGTAAGTTACTCTATTATTTCCTTCCTTAGCTTCACTCCTTATTTCTTTCTTTTTCTTTCTTACACCTTCCTTCCTTCCTTGCTTGTACTTTCTTTCCCTCATTTCCTATGTCTCCCTTTTTTCTTATTCATTACTGCAACACCATCTCTATCTCTCTCTCTCTCTCTCTCTCTCTCTCTCTCTCTCTCTCTCAGTGGCAGTAGGATAGGTGGGTGTTTAAAGAAACTGTTGCTCAGGGCTGTTCTCTGCGGGCCGCCTCGCGTAATAACAGCATCCATCACTCCGCTCGCCGCCAGACACTACAAATAACTCTGATTGCCTTCCTAATGACTTAATTTATTTACTGATCATGGGGCAAAAAAAATATGTGCATGAATATTTCTCACCCATTAAACTGACTAAACCAAGCACGTGGCTGGCTTCAGGGTGTGTGTGTGTGTGTGTGTGTGTGTGTGTGTGTGTATGTGTGTGTGTGCGTGCGTGTGTGTGTGTGTGTATGTGTGTGTGTGGCGTGCGTTGTGTGTGTGTCTGTGTGTGTGTGGTGTGTGTGTGTGTGTGGTGTGTTGTGTGTGTGTTATTCACCCATGGTCTTGTCCACGCGAGCTGGCTCGCGATCGCCAGTTTTCACCCTCTCAGTGCGAGCTTGGAGCTCATTATTACCGATCTTTGGGCAATGCTGGGACCTCACACACCACACACCCCCATCCCCTTGTTCAAGGGGGACAGTAAACGCCCGAATTTGTCAGTGAAAAATCCTCGGGAGCGCGAGGACTCGAACCGCCTACCCACAGAATGGGAGCCCGGCACGTTATCAACCTGACCATCGCGCGGTGTGTGTGTGTGTGTGTGTGTGTGTGTGTGTGTGTGTGTGTGTGTGTGTGTGTGTGTGTAAATGGAGGAAGATGAAATAGATCAGTGGATAGAGTGAACAAGTGTAAGGAAAGGTAGGCTACATGTGACAAGCTATGGACAGTGTTGTAAAAAGACTCAGATGTGTAACAGGTGTATTGTTCAACAGGAAGCCTTTCAGGTATGTAAACAAAACACATCTGGAGTGGTAGATAAACCGTCCCTATGGAAAAGGTGTAAGTGTGTACAGGTGTGTGAATATATATATAAGGGAATAGCAACATCAGCAGGTGTGTGGAGACTGGAGAGAGAAGTGAAGAGGTATCAGGTTTGGAGGCAGCTGTGTGTAAGCGACGAGCAGGAAACTAACCTCAGTGTTCTCAGGTGTGGGAACCAAAAGAGAAAGGCGGGCATGGGGGGGAGGGGGGGGGCGTCTTGAGGGGGCGGGGCGGGGCGGGGCTGGGAATGTCTGTCGCGTGTGAGATGTAAACAAAGCTTGCAGGTCACTTGAAACACACACACACACACACACGCACACACACACACACACACACACACACACACACACACACACACACACACACACACACACACACACACACACACACACACACACACACACACACACGACAACACATCCTCCTTAGAAGATACACCTCGGCCTCTCTAAAAGCCCTTAAAGATGGTTCAGTAATGGAAATGGCTGAAGGAGGAGGAGGAGGAGGAGGAGGAGGAGGAGGAGGAGCAGCGTGCCTGTAAGAGGTGGCAGCATGCACTAACACCCTTCAGACCTCTTACTGTTTGTACTTCCTCCACCACCACCACCACCACTCTCCCTCCCCTCCCTCTTCCACCTTCCTCTTCCATCCCCTTCCACCCCTCCTTCTACCCCCTTCCATCCCTCCCCCTCTTCTCCCCCCCTTCCCCTTCTCTCCCCTCCCCCTGCTTGTAATGATCCCCAGCAGGTGCATTGCGACTCTACCTGTGTGTTTAGTTTAGTGCTATTCAGAGGCTGTTTGCTTTTGTTTATGTTTTGGTGGTGGTGGTGATTTTTCTCTTGTGATTATTTGTGTTATTCCGTATGTAACCGTTAAGTTGTATTTTTCTCTCTCTGGTTTACATTAGAGAGAGAGAGAGAGAAAAGAGAGAGGAGAGAGAGAGAGAGAGAGAGAGAGAGAAGAGAGAGAGAGAGAGAGAGAGAGAGAGAGAGAGAGAGAGAGGAGAGAGAGAGAGAGAGAGAGAGAGAAGAGAGAGAGAGAGAGAGAGAGAGAGAGAGAATAATTTCTTTGATCTTTTTAGCCTAATGAACTTACTATACTAACACATTACTTGCACACACACACACACACACACTGTAACACACACACACACCACACACACACACACACACACACACACAACAAACACCACCCTGTAACACACACACACACACACACACACACTGTAACACACCACACACACACACTTAACAACACAAAACACACTGTAACACACACCACACACTGTAACACACACCACACACCACACTTAACCACACATCACACACACACACACACACACACACTGTAACACACACCACACTGTAACACACACACACACACACATAAACATACCACTACACCATCTCTATTCCTAACAAAACAAACAGAAATATCTGAAAACAACAGAACAGAACATTATCCTTATCTAATTCCCTTTTCTCCTTCCCTCCCAACCCACCCACCCACCCACCCACCACCCACCCTACCCGCCCTCCCTCACAACACCCTCTTTATATTCACCTCACAAGCACGGCAGAGGAAAGAGAAGCCGTATTTCTCGTGATGGGGGTTGGGGGTGGCATCTGTGAGGCCTCTGCTCGCTACCGACACACACATTACCCAACGGTGAAAGCTGGAAATTTGCATGGAGGCGACTGACTGGAAAATACTCGCGTCGTCAGATTGTCGGTGAGGCGGAAGGAGGAGAGTGAGGCTGGCTGGAGGCTGGAAGAGTAGGGAGGCAGGCAGAGTGAGGCTGGCTGGAGGCTGGCTGGAGACTGGAAGAGAGGGAGGCAGGAGTGAGGCTGGCTGGAGGGTGGAAGAGTAGGCAGGCAGGCAGAGTGAGGCTGGCTGGGGGCTGGAAGATAAGAGAGGAGGCAGGAGTGAGGCTGGCTGGAGGCTGGAAGAGAGGGAGGAAGGCAGATTGAGGCTGGCTGGAGGTGGAAGAGTAGGCAGGCAGGCAGAGTGAGGCTGGCTGGAGGCTGGAAGATAAGAGAGGGAGGCAGGAGTGAGGCTGGCTGGAGGCTGGAAGAGAGGGAGGAAGGCAGATTGAGGCTGGCTGAGGGTGGAAGAGTAGGCAGGCAGGCAGAGTGAGGCTTGGCTGGAGGCTGGAAGATAAGAGAGGGAGGCAGGAGTGAGGCTGGCTGGAGGCTGGAAGAGAAGGGAGGCAGGCAGAGTGAGGCTGGCTGGAGGCTGGAAGATAAGAGAGGCAGGCAGAGGGAGGCTGGCTGGAGGCTGGAAGAGTAGGGAGGCAGGCAGAGGGAGGCTGGCTGGAGGCTGGAAGAGAAGGGAGGCAGCAGAGTGAGGCTGGCTGGAGGCTGAAGAGCAGGGAGGCAGGCAGAGTGAGGCTGGCTGGAGCTGAAGAATAGGAGGCAGGCAGAGTGAGGCTGGCTGGAGGCAGGCAGATGAGGCTGGCTGGAGGCTGGAAGAGTAGGGAGGCAGGCAGAGTGAGGCTGGCTGGAGGTTGGAAGAGAGTGAAGCTGGCTGGAGGCTGGAAGAGAAGGGAGGAAGGCAAAGTGAGGCTGGTTGGAGGCTGGAAGAGAGGGAGGCTGGAGAGAGTGAAAGGGTGGCTGGAGGCTGGAAGAGAGGGAGGCAGGCAGAGTGAGGCTGGCTGGAGACTGGAAGAGTAGGGAGGCAAGAGGGAGGAGGGCAGGGAAGGGGATGGAAAAGATAGTTGTGTAGCGGGAGAGGATTTAGACAAGCAGGAGGGAAGGAAGAGGAAGGTCGACAAGGAGAAAAGGAGAGAGAGAGAGAGAGAGAGAGAGAGAGAGAGAGAGAGAGAGAGAGAGAGAGAGAGAGAGAGAGAGAGAGAGAGAGAGAGAGAGAGAGAGAGAGAGAGAGAGAGAGAGAGAGAGAGAGAGAGAGAGAGAGAGAGAGAGAGAGAGAGAGAGAGAGAGAGAAAAAAACTATAAAAAAAACTAAGCCATTTCATTCACACCAAGACTAAGAAGGATTATTGGAGTAAGACCGAAGGAAAGTGACGAGCGTGAAGGATTGGAGGCGTGTGGCGGGGAGGAGGGAGGGAGAGAGGTAGACAGAGCGAGAAGGAGACAGAGGAGAAGGCTGTATAGGCTGTATAGGAAGCAAAGTATATCATTCCTCAAAACCACTGCACAGACCAGGTACCCAAAGGTAAAGAAAGAAAGTAACAGACATAACAGTAACAGGCATAACAGTAACAGACGTAACAGTAACAGACGTAGCAGTAACAGACGTAACAGTAACAGACGTAGCAGTAACAGACATAACAGTAAACCCAGAAACGCATCGAGCAAATGGAATCCCTACTCTTCCCTCACACCTGTGTTTATAGAGGAAGAAAGGCAGGGAGGGTAGAAGGGAGGGCGAATAGGGTAGGAATAGAAAATAAGAAACGAGTGGGAGGGAGGGAGGAAGGGAAAGGCCAGAAAAAATAGGAATAGGGTAAAAAAAAGAGGGGAGAACAATGAGAGGATGGAGGCAGGGAAAAAATAGGAGGGAAGACAGGATGATGAGAGATAAAGCGATAGGAGGGCATGTAGAGGAAACAAAAAACAGGAAAAGAACAAGGGGAAAGAGTGAAGAGATAAACCAAAACAAAAAAATGTAATGGAGAGATGGAGAAAAGTAAAAAAGTTAGAAAAAACATGGAGATAAAGAGAAGAAACAAATGAGATAAGGAGAGAAGGAGAAGAGAGAAGGGAAGAGAGGGAAGAAGTGAGTCATGGCCCTGTCCTCAAGAAGCCAGGTGGTGGGCGTCCTAAAGCCTGTGCACTCTGAAGGGGCTAAGACTGGACACTTCTTTGATATCTTGTGAGGGAGGAGAGGAGAGAGCCACGTGCAGGGTTTCAAGAGGAGAGTGAGTGAGTGCAAGTTGGCCAAGTTATCTATGGTCGTGGCGTGGTGAAAGTATGGTAGTGGCAGGGGGTATGGTGGCACAATGAAGGGCATGGTTGTGATGGTACGTGTGGGACAGACGTGATGGTAGCAGCAAGGTCGCTTCTAGAGATCTAGGAAAGACCTTGGGTAGCAGGTGATGGGACGATCAGTAACACAATCGTTCTCTGGCCTTTGCATCATCGCCAGGCCGCCGTATAGGAGAGGCTGTTCTGTTTTATTCTGTTTTTTTCTGTTGTGTTCTGGTTGGAGGAATTGCCTTTACAACGGTTCCTCCTTTCACTACTTTCCTATCAAGGCCTTTAGCTCCTTTTTCTGTTTTTAGATAGCAACATTTTCCCCAAACTATTTTCATTATATGGTTGTATAGAGATATGATTTCTGCTTCTGAGTTCTTGATAAAAAGGTTGATATGAGATCAGATGTTGGGTGTGGGGGCGAGGTGCGGGCGTGGGTGGGTTTGGGCGGGCGGGCACCCAGCGCACCCACACCCCGCCGCCTCGCCATTGTCCGGTCTGCGATGTAATAGATAGCCGCGGCCAGACATTCATCAGTGTGACTCCCATCATAGATCAGCGGACGCGAAAAATAATCCTGATCTCTCACTCCATTAAGAAAGCGAAGGAGCCGCGCTGTGCTGCCGCCTTGAGCCCTGCTGCAGACAATGCCCGGCCAGCGGGTTGCCTTCTGCCCTGGCTATAGGAGGTGCTTTCCCCCTCCTCCCACGGGCCGCCTCCCTAGGACACGCCCAAGCACTATAATCCCAAGCACTGTAGGTGTCCCTGGGGTGAGGCGGAACCCTTGGAAGGTGCTCAGCGTACCTACCACCCTCGGGGCATGCTAGGACGCAGCAGGTGGCGCGTTCAGATCAATTCAAGGCCACGCCACAATAGATTCCCTGATGAAATACATACAATCTACTCCCACTTGATTCCCGACTACCTGTGTGCCGGGAACCTTCTGCCTCCCTGTGTGTGGCCCTGGGACCGTGTGAACCCCTTGCCACGCCTTGCTTACCTGTGCTGCCTGGCGGAGGGAGGGGAGGGAAGGATGGGAATCTGTTAGAATGTGCAGAATGAAAATTAACAAATGTATATATCATGGGAATAACGGGTGCTGTGTGTGTGTGTGTGTGTGTGTGTGTGTGTGTGTGTGTGTGTGTGTGTGTGTGTGTGTGTGTGTGTGTGTGTGTGTGTGAAAGACGGAGGAGAGAGAGAAAAAAAAGTATAGAAAAAGAAATAAAGAAATTTTATTGGCAGAGAGAGAGAGAGAGAGAGAGAGAGAGAGAGAGAGAGAGAGAGAGAGAGAGAGAGAGAGAGAGAGAGCAGGGTGGGAGAATTAATCCCGGGCCAGCGACAGCGTGATGTGTGGCGGGCTGTCATTTGCATAGCCTGGTTCCCCTGGCCACGATGCCCACTCTCTTCGTCTTATAACTATGGTAATGCACGAGTTATAAATCCTGCCCGAGTTTGAGGGAGAAAATTTATGCAAAAGTAACTCGCAGAATTTTAGTAGACCATTCCGGGGTGGATAACGCGACTCTTTAATGCATGGTAATTTGTTCTTGTTTATGAAGTTTTAAAGTCAGCGTTGGCGATATCTGTATCTCAAGTCATTGGTGCGTCCCTGGAGCGGCGCGGGGCAGGGGGAACGGCTGGGCCCGTCCTGTTAAGCTTCTATATTCAACGGGTTATTTACTCTTGAGTGAATTTTTAAATAGAGTTCTGATATTCTGTGCTGAGGAGGGTGGGGGGGAGGAGGAGGGGAGAGGGGGAGGGGGAAGACGAGGTATAGGTGATGAAGGAAGAGAATGTGGAGGAGGAGGAGAGGAGGGGAGGAGGAGGAGGAGGAGGGAGGAGGAGGAGGAGGAACCCCGAATGGGAAGGAATATGAAAGAAACACTAAGATGAATGATACAAGAGAGAAAATGTATATATTGAAACGAACGAGGAGAGAGAGAGAGAGAGAGAGAGAGAGAGAGAGAGAGAGAGAGAGAGAGAGAGAGAGAGAGAGAGAGAGAGAGAGAGAGAGAGAGAGAGAGAGAGAGAGTGTGTGTGTGTTGGGCAGTACCATCACTCCTCCACCATCACTGCCACCATCTCCTCCTACCCCTTCTCCTCCTCCTCCTCCTTTGCTATTACTTTACCTTTAACACGTAGAAACTATAGTGGTAGAAAGTAGTCACACAGGCAGCCTCGTTTGGCCCAGTAGAGCTGTTGCTGTCTGTTCTTACTTTGTATTCCTTTGTATTCCTCCTCCTCCTCCTCCTCCTCCTCCTCCTCCTCCTCCTCCTCCTCCTCCATCTCCTCCTCCATCTCCTCCTCCTCCTCCTCCAGGTCATCTTAAGTCCTGACTCCCTCCATCATCCCAAGGGCCCCGAAGAATTGTACGCCATTAAACTTTTCCTCAAATATTTGCATAACCATTACCTGAACCTTCAAATTAAATTACCCCCTTGTGCCAATTGGGCTGTTTCTCTAATTGGACACCTGGACCCCATTTACACCCCCCTCCTCCCTCCCTCCCACACTAATTTAAACTCAGGTGAGGTCATTTATTTACGCCATGGCGATAATTAACCGCCTAATATCGACGACCTATCCTGGCAATCCTTCCTCCTCCTCTTCTTCTTCCTAATTCTAATCCTTTTCATCTTCTCCTTCTCTTTCTTTCTCATCCCGTGACTCAGCCCAGACAAGGGTTTAATTGAGAGTTTATTCATTATAGTGGCGAGAGTGTGTGTGTGTGTGTGTGTGTGTGTGTGTCTACGGATAACCGGAGGGTATACGATGGAATGAGTTACTGCTGAAAGGTGTGGTCAAGCTTCTCTCTCTCTCTCTCTTTCTCTCCTCCTTTTTTCTCTCTCTCTCTCTCTCTCTCTCTCTCTCTCTCCCTCTCCCCTCTTCTCTCCTCCTCTCCCTCTCTCTCTCTCTCTCTCTCTCTCTCTCTCTTCCCTCCCCTCTCTCTCTCTCTCCTTCTCTACACCCTTGCCCCTAAGGTCATCGTCAGCGTGTGGAAGAGTATTTTTTGGGGAGAGGTTTGGGAAGGCTATAAGTCGCGGAGGGAAAAAGTTTGAAGATTAAATTGAAGATTCCCCGGTGTTAGTTATGAGAGAGAGAGAAGAGAGAGAGGAGAGAGAGAGGAGAGAGAGAGAGAGGAGGAGAGAGAGAGAGAAGAGAGAGAGAAAGAGAGAGAGGAGGAGAGAAGAGAGAGAGAGGGAGAGAGAGAGAGAAAAGAGGAGAGAAGAGAGAAGAGGGAATGACACAATGAATTAAACCCCACGTACCTTAATCACAAAGAAAATCACGGTTTCTTTGGACAATGCAGACAATTGAGTGAACAGTGACGAACAAAAACACTAAACAAATATGAATTAACACTGAACAACAAAAGAACAAAGAAACTACAACAGAGGTAAACCAAACCAAAATACATACACACAAACAAACTATAAAATAAAAATAAAACACATGCACCAAATAAGTCATCACAAACACACGAACCAAAAAAAAAAAAAACAAAGAAAAACAAAAAAAATTACGCAAAACAACCAATCACAAAAAAACAAAAAAAAATCTAACAAAGGGTTCAACAAAACAACATTTTTTCCGTCAACAGTACCAAACCCCTAAAAATAACCCCCTTCACCCCCTTTTAACCCCTCCTGCTCCCTGCGCCCATCCCCCGCCGCCCATCCCCTGCCGCCCCATCCCCTGCCGCCCATCCCCTGCCGCCCATCCCCTGCCGCCCATCCCCTGCCGCCCATCCCCTGCCGCCCATCCCCTGCCGCCCATCCCCTGCCGCCCATCCCCTGCCGCCCATCCCCTGCCCGGGCCCAAATCCCCTCCACCCTTTGCCCCCCTTCCCCCGGGCCCCCATCCCCTGCCGCCCATCCCTGCCGCCATCCCCTCCCCCATCCCTGCCCCCCATCCCCGCCGCCCATCCCCGCCGCCCTCCCCTCCGCCCATCCCCTCCCCCTCCCCTGCCACCCATCCCCCCGCCCCCATCCCCCGCCCCCATCCCCCCGCCCCCATTTGACCCTATCCCCGCCACCCATCCCTGCCGCCCCCCCCCTGCCACCCCCTCCCCTGCCACCCCATTTGCCGCCTATCCCCCCGCCGCCCCCCTCCCCCTCCCCCGCCCCCCCCCCCCATCCCTGCCACCCCCTTTCCCCCCCCCCGGGGCCCCTCCCCTGCCACCCCATTTGCCCCCTTCCCCTGCCGCCCATCCCCCGCCCCCCTTTGCCGCCCTCCCCTGCCCCCCATCCCCTGCCCCCTCCCTGCCCCCATTTGCCCCCATCCCCTGCCCCCATCCCTGCCCCCCTTTTCCCCCCTCCCCCCGCCCATCCCCCCCTTTTCCCCCCATTGGCCCCCCCCCCTTGCCACCCATTTTCCCCCTCCCCCGCCCCCCATCCCCTGCCACCCATCCCCTGCCGCCCATTTGCCGCCCATCGTCTCTCCGTTACGGGCTGGCGGCATGATTCACGTGGACGGCCGGGCTTCCCTATAATACTTCGGGCTCATTATGGCGTGTTATATATATGCCATTCTAAGCCTGATGTACGAGCCTTTGACGTGATGTATGTAATAACTTGAAGGGATGAGGAGGAGGAGGAGGAGGAGGAGGAGACGGTGGATGTAGACAGTGTTGAGGTAAAAGAAGAAGGAAAAGGACTGGATAACAATGTTTAATTTATGAAAGGGTTTTAGTAACGAGAGAGAGAGAGAGTGATGGGAGAGAGAGAGAGAGAGCGAGACGAGCGAGGAGATATGAGGACGAGCGAGATAGAGAGCAGAGAGCGAGCAAGCGCCGAGAGAGAGACAGAGATGATTCTTCTGAATCCCGTGTTGTGAGTGTGTGTGTGTGTGTTGTGTGTGTGTGTGTTTGTGTGTGTGTGTGTGTGTGTGTGTTTTGTGTGTGTGTGTGTTTTTGTCTGTGTGTGTGTGTGTGTGTGTGTTGGTGTGTGTTTGTTTGTGTGTGTGTGTTGTGTAGTTTGTGTAGTGGTTTGTGTTTGTGTGTTGTTGTGTGTGTGTTTGTGTTGGTGTGTGTGTGTGTGTGTAGTGTGTGTGTGGTTGTGTGTTGTGTGTGTGATGTGTGTGTGTGTGTTGTGTGTGTGTTGTGTGTGCGAAGCCAAACCAAACAAAACAAATAAGTAAACAAAATTGATGTGCTACGTGAAGTGTTTTAAATGCTCATCTTATCCCACACCACACACACCACACACACACACACAACACACACACACCCACACCCACACACACACACACACACACACACTAAACTACACACACACACACACACACACACACACACACACACACACACACACACAGCCACACACACAACCACACGCACCACCACACACACTCTCTCTCTCTCTCTCTCTCCTCTCTCTCATTTGTCTCTCTCTCTCTCTCTCTTCCTCTCTCTCGATCTCTCTCTCTCTCTCTCTCTCTCTCTACTCTCTCTCTCTCTCTCTCTCTCTCTCTCTCTCTCAGTATATGCCTTATGGCATGCTTTTGGGCATCTTGTGGTATTATCATTATTGTTATTGTAATTATTATTATCATTATTATTATTATTATTATTATTTTTATTATTATTATTATTATTATTATTATAGTTATTATTAATATTATTATAATTTTTTAAAATCAATTTTATTGTTATAAGTAATGCTATTATAATAATTTTTATTAGTATCATTATTATTGCTATTATTATCATTATTATTATCATTATCATTATTATCATCATTATTATTACTATCACCATCATTGTTATTGCTATTGTTGTCATTATCAGTTTAGACTTTACCTTATACAAATACATATGCTTATTCTCTCCATCCGTCCTCTGTGTCCCTCCTCTTCTCTCCCACCACTCACACCACGCACTCACCCTGTCTCGTCTCTCCCCCTCAGCGATGTGCAAGCAGGGCTGCCACACGGAGCACGGCACATGCAAACAGCCCGGAGAATGCGAGTAAGTACCCCTGGCTGCCCATCGCACGTTTTCTCCACGTAATCATTAATACATTACCTGAGAAGTCTACAATAAGCCCTTAAACCTACAAGGCACCTCCTGCTTACCCATTTCCATCAGCTACATCTATCCATGAACTAATCTAACCTCTCTAACTTTCCTAACTTATCTGACCTTTCTTTCTTTCTAACCTCCCTCAACTCTCTATCGTATTCTAATCTAACCTTTCTAACTTGCCTAACCTTCCTAACCCTTCTTTCTTTCTAACCTCTCTCACTCTCTATCGCATTCGCACTCACTACCTGTTGGCTAAATTTGTTCCTCTCATCCACCACTACTTTGGCTATATCTTTCATCTGAATATATGTAACCTGTGCTCAATGTTATTCCTGGTCCTAACAACCTACTCGTTTCACTCATATTTAGAGCCCTTCATTAACCTTCTTTTATCAACTCCTTTAAACCCATTTTGAAAACCTTGATCAGGTCACATAGCATTATTCTATGTAAGGCGTGCACTTTAAGCTGTTCTAGCCTATCCTTGTACAATGTTCTAACCCCTCAGTTCACACACAACATGCCTCTGGTTGTCTTGAGTTCCCTGGGTCGCCGTAAAACTTCTTTCCTTCATCTGCATTGCCACGAAACCATTTACATTTCCTCGCATCACTAATATACAGCCGCCGTGGGTCACCGTTTCGTTCCATCTCTTTTAACAATGCATTTAAGGCCCAAACAATCACCTTCTTTACATGCTAATTGTCCAGGTGAGGAGTGGCGAGGAAGGGACAAGAGGGGGAGTGATTGAAGGTGATGTGTGGGAAGGTGGTGAGTGATGTGGTGTTGTGGTGAAGGTGGAGGGCGTTGTGGTGACAGGGGTGGTGATGAGGTAGTGTGGTGGTGACGAGGACAGGGAAGATGGTGTGGTGGTGATGGTATAGGGGTCACTCCTCCTCCTCCTCCTCCTCTTCCTCCTCCTCCTCCTCCTCCTCCTCCTCCTCCTCCTCCTCCTCCTCCTCCTCCTCCTCCTCCTCCTTCTTCCTTCCTTCCTTCTTCCCACCACTAACTCCTCCTTCCTTCCTCCTCCTCCCTTCTTACACTTCCTCCTCATCTTCCTCCTGCAAACAGAATGACGATCCTGCTGCTAAGGGAAAGGGAAGAGTACTTGAAGAGTAATGAAAGGGGAGAAGGAAGGATGACTGAAAAACACTAGACATTTATGGAGAAATTAAGAGTTGTACCAAAGAGTGAAGAGGCGGAGGTGGGTAAGACGTTGAGGCTCGAGGCACTGTGAGGCAAAAGGTAGTTGATTAAAATTAGGCGTTGGGGACTGAAGAAAAAGCTGACGTTTATGGTGAGGTTGATGGAGTTAGTGAGGACTGAGGCGAGAGGCGAGGGAGACCAACAACAACCTTGAGAGCTCTAAAAAAACACGTCCTTTGCAACGCCTTGGGGTGTTGTAAGCAGCCTGTTTGGAAGTGTGTGAAGGAATCTTGAACGGGTGAGACGAGGATGCTGAGGAGAAAGGGAGGAAGGAAGGAAGGAAGGAAGGAAGAGAGGGAAGAGGAAGTAGGAAATATTAGTAAAAGGAGACTAATGGAAACTAAAGAGACAAGAAGTGGGTAAGAGCAAGAGAGGTTTGTGATAGAAGAGGAAAAACAATATAAGGTGGAAAAAGCGAAGGAGGTGATGGTGGTGGTGGTGATGGTGGTGGTGGTGGTGGTGGTGGTGGCGGTGGTGGAGAGCCTTTAAAGAATAAGTGCAGGGAGAGAGGGAGAGCAGGTGAGGAGGGGAGGGGAAGGAGGCGGGAGTTGTGGTAAATAAACAGGATTTGTTTGGCTGTAATTGTTGCATGAGTGGAAGTAATGGAGGGTGACCCATGAACCCCCTCCCTCCCTCCCTCCCTCTCTTCTCCCTCCCTCTCTCCTTCCCTCCCTCCCGCTATCCCTCCCGCCTTCCCTTTCCCATCACTCCCTCCCTCCCTTCCTCTCTCCCTCCTTCCCTTCCCTCATTGCCTTCCCTCCCTCCGTCTTCCCCTTGCATCTACAGCCCTGTCGTTGCGCCCTTCGTCTCCACTCTATTATTTTGCTCTGACCATCGCTCATTATAAGTATAACACGCATTATTAAGCTTAATGTTCGTTTAGCGTTGTGTTAAAGGGACGCAGGTTTGTGGTCGAGGGTAGGCGGGGTGGGGGAGTGGAGGAAGGGAGAGGAGGGGGAAAGGGGGGGGGAAGAAAGGGGGTAGGGGAAGGACAAGGGGGAGAAAGAAGGGAAGGGTTGGGGGGGGGGAAAGAAGAAGGAAAAAAAAAAACGGAGGGGGAAGAATGGGGGTGGGGTTGCAGATTAAAAAAAAGGGGGAAGGGGGAGGGAAAAAAGGGGGAGAGGAGGGGGGGAAAAGAAAGAGGAGAGGAAAGAAGAGGGGGGGAGGAGAGGAGAGAGAGAGAAGGGGAGAGGGGGGAGAGAGAGAGAGAGGAGATAGAGAAGAGAGAGAAGGGGAAAAGAGAAAGAGAAGGGGAGAGGGGGAGAGAAAAAGGGGGAGAGAGAGAGGAGGGAAAAGAGGGGAGAGAGAAAGAGGAGAAAAAAGGGGACGAGAGGAGAGAGAGAAGGGAGAGGGCGAGAATAAAAAAAAAAAAAAAAAAAAACCAAAAAACAAAAAAACAAAAAAAAACAACCACAAAACCACACACACACAAAAACACAACCCAAAACCCCTAAAAAAACCCCCACCCCCCACAACAAAAAAAAAAAAAAAAAAAAAAGGTCATCGAAAAATTGGGAACCACACACCCCCCAGGACCTTTTTGGGGGAGGGGAGGAAGGGCACGAAAAGGGGAGGAGGGCAGGGAGGAGGAGGAGGAGAAGGAGGATGAGAAGGAGGGGGAGGAGGAGTGAGGTGTGCGTGACCTTCCCTTCAAACGCAATTTCTTCGTCTGGGAAAAAATTCGGAAAGAGGTAAAAAGAAAGTTAAATCTCACATACCTCGTCTAAAAGCAGGAGTTCTTCGAGGGGCATGGAGGTGGAGGAGACTCTTCCCCACGCCTCCCTCCTCCTCCTCCTCCTCCTCCTTCCTCCTCCTCCTCCTCCTCCTCGTCCAAGTTGGTGTAAATAATTCAGTCGAGGGAGACGTGTTGGTGTCGGACGCTCCACTGCAATAATTTACGACGATCCAACGGCCTGTCCAGCACGACCTGCCTCCGACGTCGCCCCGAACACCATGATGCTGCTCCTCGAGTCCTCCTCCTCTTCCTACACACCTCCCTTCCTCCTCCTCCTCCTACACACCTCCCTTCCTCCTCCTCCTCCTACACACCTCCCTTCCTCCTCCTCCTCCTCCTCTCATCCACATATTCCTTCCTCCTCTGTTCCCTTTGACACCTTCCTTCTTCCTCCTCTGTCTTCCCCCTTTCCTTCCCTTTCCTTATTTTCTGCCACTACAATGCTCTCTCTCTCTCTCTCTCTCTCTCTCTCTCTCTCTCTCTCTCCTCTCTCTCTTTTATCTCTCTTTTCCCCTCTCCTCCCCCCTCTCTCTCTTCTCTCTCTTCTCTCTCTCTCTCTCCTCTCTCTCTCTCTCCTCCCCTCTCTCCCCCCCCCCTTCCCTCGCGTCAGCCACAGTCTCGGCGGCGACATGATCGGGATGGAAAGATTCAGTCGGGGTGACGTCACGCCGCCGCCAGGTTCCCACGGGTGCGAGGAAATGCCGAAGGATGAACAGCTGTACCGCCGCCATTCTCGCACCCAGGTACCCCTCCCCCCTTCCTCCCCACCCCCCCCCCCCCCTTCCTCCCCACCCCCTCCCCCTTCTCCCACCCCCTCCCCCCTTCCCCCCCACCCCTCCCCCCTTTCCTCCCCACCCCCTCCCCCGCCCTCCCTCTCAATATAATGTTGGTGAGAAGCTTATAAGACGTGGAGAATAATTATTGGTCAAACTAATGGAAAAGGGAGTAGGATGGTAATTATAGCCGATTCCATGCCATTGATGAAGTCGAGGAGGGAGTTAAGGCGCCTCCCACCTCGCAGGGCTGGCCAAGGGCGGCGCGGCGTGCCTACGTGTCATCCTCGATGGCCTTATTTGCGTATCGAATTGAGGATAGGAAAGAAAAAAGATTCACGGTCATTAATTTTTATGTATTTTAGCCACTTTTTTTTTCTGTCTTTTTAAAGTACCAATGAGTGTTTTAATGAGCACGAATAAATGATTCAGAGGTTTTATCTATACATCTTAACCCAATAAAAAGTCTGGGCTTTGTGATAAGGATCTTCATTTTTACGTGTTTCGGGAAGGAATATATTCAATACTCGATACTCTTAGGAATTCTCCCGAGCTGTTCCGTCCATTATCGCACCTCCGCCAGCCAGACCAGCAACAACAACCATCATGGCCGCCTCAACATACATCCCGAGAGGCTGATGTACACGGGGCATTAATTACCACCCTCATTAATTGAAAGACAAGGAGGTAGCAATTAGCGTGCAACTTATCGGGATTTGTTAAGGCTACAGGGAAGTATAAAGAGGATAGAGAAGGAAGATTATGTCCCGGGAATGACCGCGCTGCCCAGAATAATCAAGCGATGTGAGTTTGGGGCCTGAAGGAGGGCGACGCGGGGGGGATTAGTAGTATTTGTAGTAGCATTATTATTAGTATTGGCAGTAGTAGTAGTAGTAGTAGTAGTAGTAGTAGCAATAGTAATAGTAGTAGTAGTAGTGGTAATAATATCGACAAGTTCAAGAAAAGAATATAACAAAACGCATTTTCTAGCATTGCTTTAAGAAAAATCAAGTTCAGGTCAAGCTTTCATAAATCAAGGAAGAAGACCCGAAGGAGGAGGAGGAGCACACACGCCCTGGCACAGTAGCCTTCGGAGTAACGGTGCAAGGAACACAGCACCAGGAATAGCAACAGAAAGCCAGGGCACAGAAGGAGGAGGAGGAGGAGGAGGAGGAGGAGGAGGAGGAGGAGGAGGAGGAGGAAGAGAGGAGGAGGAAGGAGGAGGAGGAGAGGGAGGAGGAGAGGAGAAGGAGGAGGGAGAAGGAGGAGGAGGGAGAGGAGGAGGAGGAGGAGGAGGAGGAGGAGGAGGAAGGGGGGTAGGTTACTGTTCCCTCGCCGCTGCCATTACCTCCAAGCCTCCGGGAAACATGTGCCTCGAGGGTAAACGAAGTAAAAAAAAAAAGAAAAAAAATGAGACTTAAAGAAGAAGAGAAAGAAATTGATGTCTAAATAACTCAAATTACCGAGTTTTACGCCTCTTTCCGCTACCGCAGGGAAGGCTCGGGGGAGTCTGGGGGGGGAGGAGGAGGACCAGGGGGGGGAGGGAAGGGGAAGAGGAATAGGGAGCCGCGACTGGTGTCCTGGAAGAGTGCATCGGAGGAATCTGTCTGTAGGGAAGGAAAAGGGGGAGGAGGAGGAGGAAGAAAAGGTAGGAGGAAAGGGGAGGAGAAGGAGGAGATTGTGGTGTTAAACGGAGAAAAATAAAATACAACACTTATAAGAGAGAGAGAGAGAGAGAGAGAGAGAGAGAGAGAGAGAGAGAGAGAGAGAGAGAGAGAGAGAGAGAGAGAGAGAGAGAGAGAGAGAGAGAGAGAGAGAGAGAGAGAGTATCTTCCTTCTAAAATACGATTCGGAGGTTGCTGAGAATATAGAAAAAACAGAACCGGATAAGAGATGAATGGAAAGACCGCAAGAAAGATAGCAATTAAAGAGGCGACGTACTGTACATCATGGAAGGAGAAAAGGGAAGCAGGGGAAGGCAGGGAGGGAGCAGGTCCGCGGCGCCCCAAGCCAGGTGTCCATCCGCACATAAACATGACCAGGTACTAGATAATCACAGGGGCTCCGTACCCGCCCTGGCCTGGACGCGGGGGTCTGATTTGCTGCCTTCCCTCGGCCACCTCCCCTCCTTGATCTTGCCCGCAGCCTCTTGGCGGCGCTCACGAGGCTACCGTGTCGTGTGTTCTTGTGGCTTGCTTCCCATCCTCCACTTGTTGGCGTGAGTGGAATAGCGAAGAGAGAGAGAGAGAGAGAGAGAGAGAGAGAGAGAGAGAGAGAGAGAGAGAGAGAGAGAGAGAGAGGAGACGAGAGAGACGAGAGGAGAGAGAGAGAGAGAGAGGAGAGACGAGAGAGAGAGAGAGAGAGAGAGAGAGAGGAGAGAGAGGAGGAGAGAGAGAGAGAGTAAAGCAGTATATAAGATTGTAAAGAAAAGGGCTCTGAAGGTATAATTGAGAGGACTGAAAGGGTCGCCATTATTGATGATGATAGAGGTGCTTCCCTTGGCTCATCTGCCTTCCTCTGCCTCCCTCTTGTCCTCCTCTCCTCTTCCCTGCCCTCCCCTTCCCACGCCCTCCTCTTCCCTGCTTCCTCCTCCTTGCATCCTCTTCCCTCGATCCTCCTTCCTCGCCTCCCACTTTGCTCCGTCATCACGCCCTTCAGGTCTGGCCGGGTGTCGGGCAGAAGCTACTCAGGACGGAAACCTTGAAGAAAGTGTATAGTGGGTGTACTGAGGAAGGAAAAATGCCCCCCCGACCCCATCTTCCTCCCCCTTCTCCTTACCCTTTTCCTCCCGCAGACAGGTAGGGTGCAGGGGTGACAGGGTGAGGAGGCCGCCCGCGCTTACCTGTAATCAGAGAACAATACGTGGTCCCTCCCCTCCCCGCGCCCGGCCACGCCCACCTCAACGGCAGTGACGTGCGTGTGACACAGCGCCCGGCCGCCGCCACGCCCCGGGACACGCTTTCCCAGGGCGCGGGACAGGGCTAGAAAGACGGGCGTGTTCCCTTATCAATACACTGTTTCTTATCGTGGTTTATCCTGTCCCTTTACCGTCTGTTGATGGAGTGCGTCCCACGGCTCCCACACCCTGTCTTCTTAATCAGACTTAATTAATCTGCATTGTTTTATGTCCGTGATGGGGTGGGGTTTTTATATTCAGGTTTCAGGTAGTGGTTTTTTTTTGTGTGTTGTGTGTGTTGTGCGGGGCGGGACGGTGCCTGGGAGGTGATGGGTAATAACAGTAATACAGCGGCAGCCTTGGTCACCGCTGGTCCTCGTGTGACAGGATTCCCATTTCTGCTGCCCTTACTTGGTCGCTGCCTTTTGTCCCTCTCCTATCTTCCCTCGCGCCCCGAAATGCCTCCTGTCCCGCCTTACTCCCTCGTGTCTTTCATTCCATCATTACCTTTTCCGGTTTACAGTTCCTGCTTTCCCATTCACCGTTTCCCCGTTTCCTCACCTTCCATCTTACCTTCCCTCTCTCACCTTGGCACACCCTCTTCCACCCTGTCACCTGTACCTAACCCTCCCCCACACATCCCTCCCCTCCCTCTCCCCCCTTCCTTCCAACCCCCCTTCCCCCCTCCCCACTCAGTCCCCTCCCACCACCACCTCACACTCCCTCCATCTCTTTCATTCTGTGATCGACGATGCCCCTTCTGTCTCCTTTCACTCTTCCTTAACTTTCTCTCTGCCTCATTCCTCCCTTCCCTCCTCTCCTTCCCTCCTCCGTCATCTGCTTCCTCAGGTGCCTTGTCTTCCCTTGTGCTTACCCAGCCTCCTCCTCCTCCTCCTCCATCCTCCTCCTCCTCCCCTCCTGCTCCTCCCTCCTCCTCCTGCTCCTCTCCTCCCCCTCCTCCTCCCCTCCTCTCTCTCCTCCTCCCCTCCTCTCCTCCTCCTCCTCTCCATGTCGTGACGTTCTCTGTATCCTCGTCCGTCTACCCTTTCTCTTCTCTCCTTTATTGACACTTCACTTACTATCAAGATCTTGTCCTCCTCCTCCTCCTCTCTTCTTCTCCCTCCATCATTACATTTATTTTCATACGTATTTGTCTTCCCTTTTTCTTCGTCTTTTGTACAGTACATTTAGTTACTTTTTCCCTCACATTACTTTCCCTGTATACCTTTATGTATTTCCCTTCATTTCTTGGTCATTAAAACGTCTTGAGTTAAAGGAAGGTGCGTGTCACGGTTTTAAGGGCTCGCTCAGGTGACCCTTATGACCAGGCGGCGCAGAGGTCAAGGTGGCGTGCGGGTGTGTGTGTGTGCGCCTGTGTGTTGGCTTTATCAAGTGTTACACAGTGGGATCTGGTCGACAGCTGTTTTCTCATGGGAAAGACGTGATCGTGGCACCACTATCGCGCTATCTGGCTCATGGCTCTCGCCCTTAATCTGTGTGTAAGACTCCGCAGATAACACCATTGGCGCTTATCCCTTCCTGACGTGCTCTCTCTCTCTCTCCTCTCTCTCTCTCTCTCTCTCTCTCTCTCTCTCTCTCTCTCTCTCTCTCTCGTAACTCAGTCGTAAGTAAAATACACATGCAGTAACAACAGAGAGTATTAAGAGATAAAATAAGAAAGAAGGGAAAGGAAAAGAGGATGAAAAGAAACAAAGGAGGTTAAAGCAAAGTGTGTAAGCGCAGAGGACGTAAAAATGGTAATCGTTTCCATTCTCACGCACGTAACACAAATTCGTGGCGTGGCGGCGCAGAGATAAGACTTGCGCTGCCAAACTTTTAAAAGGACGCGCTGACCATGGGCTAAACAGGCAGGAAGGAAGCATTAGGTACACCGCGGCCACAAGACACACACCTTTAAGAACAACACCCCAAATGTTGTAAAACTAAAGCACTTAAGTCGAATTTAAGATCTAAGTACAGTACATATTACCCCACCTAACACCGTACTTCAGCTATTCTTCAACCCTTTGTTTTAGTCTTTTATGTTTTCTTTTATTAAACATTGTTCACCTTTCTTATAAATCTGACCCCATAACGTAAGCCTTTAGTGTGTCGCTGGCGGTGCAAGGGGATGGACGCAACTTTCTTCCCGTGGACTCTATAGTGCCTGGATTTTGCGGATTACGGAAGATTTGTGTGTGATAGCGGTGATGAGAGAGAGAGAGAGAGAGAGAGAGAGAGAGAGAGAGAGAGAGAGAGAGAGAGAGAGAGAGAGGAGAGAGAGAGAGAGAGAGAGAGAGAGAGAGAGAGAGAGAGAGAAAAAAAATCATATATCTTCCACGCCATCTGTAACTGTGTGTAACTGAGATTAATAACTGTTTGAATAAAGAGAGAGAGAGAGAGAGAGAGAAAAGAGAGAGAGGGGAGAGAGAGAGAGAGAGAGAGAGAGAGAGAGAGAGAGAGAGAGAGAGAGAGAGAGAGATAATGGTGTACAGGAGGCGAAGCAAGCAGAGTTTCGTAACATGTAAATTACATGCCGGATTATGCTGCATTAATTCCCTGTGATCTGTTCTTGTGGGCCGCCTGCTTAATGCCTCCTCCTCCCTCCTACTCGCTTTCTAATCTTCTCACACCGTTCTTATCTCTATCTCTCTCCTCTCTCATTGTCTCTCTCTCTCTCTCTCTGTCTCTCTCCACTCCTCTCTCTCTCTCTCATTCTCTCTCTCTTCTCTCATCTACCTCCTCTCTCCTCTCTCCTCTCTCTCTCCTATCTCTTCTTATGTAATACAATCTACTACTTACATATTCCACCTTACACTTTTTCCCTGTCTTTTGCACCGCCTGTATAATTAGTCATATCCCTCACTGCCTCCCTCCCTCCCCTCCTCTCCTTCCCTCCCTCCCTCCCTCCCTCCCTCCCTCCCTCCCTTCCTCCCTCCCTCCCTCCCTCTCTCTCTTCCATCTCTTAAGTGACTCCTTTATCATTATTTTTTTATTCTTCGGTGAGATAGTCAAGACTGTGTTGTGTGTGTGTGTGTGTGTGTGTGTGTGTGTTGTGGTGTGTGTGTGTGGGTGTGTGTGTGTGTGTGTGTCCTCGTTGAGTTAGAGCGAGAGGGTATAGGGGTTATAAGGAGTGTTAGGGATGTGGCGTGAAAGGAGCTGCACGGGGGGTGTGGTCCGGTGTGGCATGGAGGACGTGGTGGTGTGGCGTGTAGGGGTTGGAGGTGGTAGGGTGTGGCGGTGTGGTGGTGTGGTGGTGTAAGGTGGTGAAGTCACTCATTACATTTACCAGTGTGTTACATCTGCCCCGAACAGAAGCAACACCGCCGCTCTGAGTCAATGAGGAGTAACACTCAAGGAGTTTGTTTTTTAATATTCTCGTATCCAAAAAAAAGAAAGTTGGAAGTTATGCAGGAAAGTGACACACACATATAAAGTGCACAGAGACAAGGATAAAGGCCAGGAGGATATGACAGGTTGTACGTACATAAAAAGCTGATGTGTCATAGCGGAGGTGCATGACATAGTAACTTGACATTGGCACACCCGGTACCTTGACACTCGTGCTTGCAGTAAAACGCAGGAGGAGGCTGCTGGGTTGACAGTGCCATAAAGGGCGGCTCACACTACCTCAAACTCGAAAATTTACCTCCGAGTTTTTCCACCGACAGAAAAAAAAACGAGAGAAAACCACCGTAATAAAGAAAATCGATCACTTTTTTTTTTCCAGGATCGGACGTTTTCTATGTCAGTGTGTGATGCAAAGAATGATACCCATACAGCGTGTGCAATATGAAGCAACATATGATGCTTAAGGAAAAATGCACATTTTTTTCAGCCATAACTCGATTGAAAAGAACTAACGATGCAAAATCTCTACGTCTTGAAATGGGTTAAGGTGTTGCTATGGTGTGGTGTGTGTGGTTAGGGAGGTACTGTGGCGCGATGGGGCGTGGTAGTAGCATACAGGAGGAGGTGGTGGCAGTGGTGGCAGTGGTGGTGCGAGTATGCTGGGTACTCGGGAAGCGAAGGAAAGCGGCGATCATGCAGCTAAACATTTGTCTTTCTCATCTGATCGAAGGTCAATATTGCGAGAATGAACACACCAGAATCAGTGGTTTGGGGCGATTCTACCCAAGTCACCAGTCCTTCCCCCCCTTGTTTTTTTTTTGCGCTCTCTCTCTCTCTCTCTCTCTCTCTCTCTCTCTCTCTTCTCTCCCCTCCTCTCTCCTCCCTCTCTCTCTCTCTCTCTCTCTCTTCTCTCTCTGCTCACTTGAAGCGGAGCGAACGGCTTATTGTGACGGTGTTTGCAAGTATTTCATCATTTGAATTCACAGTTGGTCTTGTCGTTTTGACCTGAGGGAGACGCAGCAGCGGCGATGATCCGCGGCGGCAGTGAATGAAGATAGTCATCGGGGCGGCGAGTGGCGAGCGAGGGCCGCGGGAAGCCGTCTGGCACGTCGCCGATACAAGCCGTAAAAGCGAGGCTGCTGGACTGTGCCGTGATAGCAGCAATAGGCCGCTCCTGATACCCGGCCAGACTGCAATAAAGATTCGGACACCTTCACAACAATGTGCGCCCCCCGCTGCGCCACGCCGCCCCCTGCCGCTCCTGCTGCCCCTCACGGCACGCCCTGCCTTGTGCTGTCCTGGGAATGCCTTCCTCGATAGCGAGGCCTGGGCAGGGCAGCGGATGTATGACAGGGCGGGGAGGCTGGGAAGAGGAAATGGAGCGGCGGGGCAGAGACCTGCTGTTGTGTATCAGAAGATCATCATCCGCCTCAGCCCGAGAGGAGATTTTGTACTTATGTTTGGGCGGAGTGGCTCAGCAGGCGGCCTGCTGCTGCCTGCCCGCCCCAGCACTTGCCGCCTTATCGCTCCGCCTAGCGACGTGTGGCGGAGGCCGAGGTCTATATTACAGCCCAGACGACCATCGGACTCCAGGTGTTTTGTGGAGATTACCACGTTTTGCGAAGCAGCAGGCGTTGACGATGGCCCTCCGGCAGCCTGCATCACCTCCACAGCCTGCACCGGGCGGTGGGGCGGCCTAAGGGGGGAGGGACGCGAGTGTCAGGCCAATTTATTCCTAGATACAATTTGGATTGCAATTTGTATCATGATGAAAGAAGGGGGCGGCGAGGTGTGGGGGCACAACTGTGGCGTGCACAGCTGCAGGAGGCCTGGTGGGGCCATGTCAGCACCTCTGCTGGTGGCGAGGACACCAGGAAGGAGAGTGACATATCACATGTGGCTTAGCCCCTCAAAAGGCCCTCAGCCCTTCACGGGTCGGCAGGTGACAACGTGGTCGCTGCCCCGCGTCTCTCGGACCTCCCAGTGAATCAGAGCGACTTAGCCTGCCGCGCCCACAGGCTTAGTCTTAGCCAGGCTGCAGGAAGCCGCCAGATTGGAAGTCTAGAGACGCGGAAATTAAGGTGCGAGGCCGCCGCTGTCCACCTGTCCTGGCGACCCTGGGCACTGTACTGTATACCTGGCGGGCGGGGGGAGGCAGGTGAGAGACCTTCACCTGCCGGGGTGAGCTTTGTGACGGATGTGTGAGGCTCAGGGAAGGCTGCTCTTGCTGGCTTTTTTTGTTTCTTGTGTGTGTATGTGTCCTTTTTTGGCAAGACAGACAAAGCGCGCGCACAACCCAAAACACACCACCCCACACACCCACAACCCCACACACACACACACACACACACACACACACACACACACAAAACACACACACACACACGGGCCCCTGCTTAGCAATGGGCAGAGGGCACCACCACTCCTCCTCCCCAGGTCGCCCTTCAGCCCCGGGACTCCTAAGAGGGAGAAGGGGAGACGGACCCCCGTGGACAAAATTTTCTCCGGACAAAACTTCCGCGGCGGCGTGCGGGGGTCCTTGAGCGTCGTGGACCCCCCACGCGGCCCTCAAGTGGCGTCCTTCATCACGCTCGTCCATTGAGGGAGTCCAGTGGGGCATCACAAACCATTTGCAGCCACCCGAGGCCATTTGCGCGCCCACCCACCCCACACACTCTAACAAGCCCCCGCCCCTCCAGCCCTATCCCCGCACCGGCCCTCCCGCCGCGGCACGTTAAAATCACATAATTCTCCGTTTCTATCGCGGCGTGCTTGCGTCTTCTCTTTTTATGGTACTTTGTTGAGGTGAATTATGAGTCGGTGAGAGGCGGGAAGGCGCGGCGAGGGAGGCGCGGCAGCTGACCCTGCGCCGCGGGGCCAACGCCTTGCAGATTGATACAAGGCGTCCGCGTGATACACAGAAACAAGGGAGGGCATCCTGTTGCTTTGCGTATTTCCATGTTTCTCGGTGTGTGTGGGGGGGGGGGGGGGGGGGAGGAGGAAGGAAGGAAAGGGGGGAAAAGGGGGGAGGAAGGGAAAGGGAAAGGAAGGGAGAGGAGAGAAGGTATGTCGGGGATATGGAAAAATAAGAACTGCAAGAAAAGGTCATTAATTCTATGTAAGTCCACGTAAGGCAGAGAAACAAGACGAGATACATGTTTTTTGCTTTGTATTTATGTGTACTGTTGGGCGAGGAAGAGGAAAGGGAGAGAGAGAGAGAGAGAGAGAGAGAGAGAGAGAGAGAGAGAGGAAAAGGAGAGAGAGGAGGGGAGGAAGAGAAGAGAGAGGAGAGAGAGAGAGAGAGGAGAGAGAGAGAGGAGAGAGAAAGAAAAAAACAAGTGGATTGAGCTGTTGAGGTGAAGTGAAAAACGACTGACACTCGAGAAGATGTAAAGAAGAAGATGAAACACGAGGAGGTAAATGTGTGTTGTTTTTATATGCAGACATTTTTTCGTCCTTGGCGTGCATATTTGTGAGTCTCCAAGTTTTTCTTTTTATTCTGTCAAGATTTTGGAGGTGATAAATCTTGTCGTGTTTGATCGCTATTTGTTGCGCTTCTTTTTCCCTGTGATTGAGATGCTGGATGGCAGATTTCTTTTTTATTTCTTGTAAAATGTTATTCCCTTGACGTTTTTCATTCTTTTATCCTGTCACATATCTTCTTCTTTTTTTTTCTCTCTCTTCTCTCATATCATACTCTTTTAAAACCTCACCTCTTTCTCACTCACTCCATCTTTTAACTCCCTCTCACCACATCCGCTTTCACACATCCGCCTCTCCTCTCCCCTCCTCGCATCCCCTCACCAGCCAGTAATATCTTCGTCTTGTTCTCCTGCAGGTGTCGGATGGGGTGGACGGGCGAGCTGTGTGACCAGTGCCTCTCGTACCCCGGCTGTAAACACGGCTACTGCGACGGCCAGCCCTGGACGTGCGTGTGTCACCTCAACTGGGGCGGCATCCTGTGTGATCAAGGTAAGCCAGACGGGGTGGTGCGAGGCGCAGGATGGGATAGGATGGATTAGGACACCTGATGATATAGGATGTGTGTGTGTGTGTGTGTGTGTGTGGTACAGAATGTGGTGAATCGGCGTTTGTGGTATAGTTTGGAGACAGCGTGTGGTTGTGTGAGGGCCTCCGTGACTGCTACCAGACTCTTGATGGGTTGGGAGTGACCTGCGACACTTGTGGGTTGGGTTATAGTAGTGGTTTGGGACGTGTGTGTGCCCCCTTTCCCCCCCCCGTGCCCCCTCCCCTGCCCCCACCGTGCCCCCTCCCCCACCGTGCTCGCCCGCGTCCCCATTGTGCTGGGATGAAGACCTACGCGTCGGGCCTTATCGGCGGCAAATGCGTCACGGTTCAGGGGCGAAACTAGACGACCCACCGACCTGTTTCAACCCTTGCAGCGCCGTGGTACAAGGGTGGGTTAAGATTTTGCTTCTCACGTTCAGATATCTTTTTACGGGACCATTTGAGGGCGACGGGGCTCGTGCATGTCAGCGGCGAGGTGTCGTACCGTCTGATTGGAGGCGATATTGTATTAGCGTGATAGATACGACTCACTGCCGAGGCTGAACACCGCCGCCCGCCGCCATACCGCCCACACCAGAGGCTCTTGATGCCAAGCGTGGGATGAAGGATGGTGGCGTGTGTGTGTGTGTGTCTCTGTGTGTGTGTGTGTGTGTGTGTTGTGTGTGTGGTGTGTGTGTTTTACAGGGCCTGAGCTACACTCGTGGGGTCCCGTCCTCGTATCTACATTTATCCAGTCTTTCCTTCAACTGGTGCACATTCTTTGCCGATATCACATCCTCATGTACTGTAGTGCATTCTAAACTGCTACAGTGTGTGTGTGTGTGTGTGTGTGTGTGTGTGTGTGGTGTGTGTGTGTGTGTGTGTGTGTGTGTGTGTGTTGGCTCGCCCTCCGCCTTCATCCTCGTCTCGAATATCTGCACAGGTCCCATGTTTACCTGAACCCCGAGCGAAGTGGAATAATCGCGTTGCTTCAGACGGCGGTGAAATGTTACGTGTGCTTCAATGCCGCACTCGCTAATATGACTCCCTCTTCAAACACCTTGTTGATTGTGCCTTTTTTTCAATGTTTTTACTTCTACTTTTTATCGGTCTTCCCCGCCGAGTATTTTCCTTAATGAGAGACAAGAGAAATATCATCACAGGAATATTTGATTAACGTGAGGAAGAAGATGGATATTTTTAGAGCAGTGTGTTGCCACCTGTCTCCTCTTTCCCCTCCTCTTCCTCCTCCTCCTCCTCCTCCTCCTCCTCCTCCTCCTCCTCCTCCTCCTCATTTTCCCCCTCTTCTACCCTCTTTCTTTTCACTTTGCCTGTTCTCTTCTCTCTCTCTTTTTCCTCTCTCTCTCTCTCTCTTCTCTCTCTCTCTCTCTTCTCTCTCTCTCTCTCTTCCTCCCCCTCTCTCTCTCTCTCTCTCTCTCTCTCTCTCTCTCTCTCTCTCTCTCTCTCTCTCTCTCTCTCTCTCTCTCAGCAATCCCTCTACTGGTCCATATTTCCTCCCCCCTCCCCCCCTCCACCTCCCCCTCCACCTCCACCTCCACCTCCCCCTCCCCCTATACTTCCTCCACCTCCACCCTTCCTCAGACTTACCAAACCTCTTCTTCAACCTCTTAACCTTCCTTCACTTCCGTCCGCATTCTTTTTAAGCATCCATCTGTTCTCTCTTCTGTCCCTCCTCCACCTTCACTTCCCTCCTTCTATCCACCTCTTATCCTTTAATCCATTCAATCCATCAATCCACATGGGCCCATTCTACCTCAAGATCTCCTACATTCCTTTTTCTCCACTTCCGCATTCCACTTTCATTCTACAGCCGTCTACTTCTCTACTTTTTCTCCTTTTTTTTCCATTTTCCTGCATTCCACTTTTGGTCGTGAAGGATGAAATGGCCCGGAGATCCACATAACCGAGGACAAATCATAACAAGTCTACTATTGTGCAAAATGAACGTAAAATATATGAACGTAAAATACAACAATGAACGCAAAATATAACAATATGAACGCAAAACAGAACAATGTGAACGCAAAATATAGCAATATGAACGCAAAACAGAACAATGTGAACGCAAAATAGAACAATGTGAACGCAAAATAGAACAATATGAACGCAAAATAAAAAGCGAACGCAAAATACAATCATATAAACCCAAATACAAGAAAGTGAACGCCATACATGCACGCAAACTATAGCATGTCAACGCCAAACACAACACGAGCGCTAGAATAATGCACTGTGTAATCATAGGCAACAATGTCTCCATGTTTTCAGAACGAGGAAATAAGAAGGAAACAGAGCGCGTCCTATATTATGTTCTGCCTCTTCCCCTCCCCTCTCCTCCCCTCCCCTCCCCTCTACCCTCCCCTCCCCCTGCCTCCCCCCTGCCCTTAACACCTGTTGTGTGGAGGGGAGTGGCCGCCTCAGCCCCCTGGGAGGTGACAGCAGGCCGCCTCGCCCCTCCTTCCTCCCCTCTCTTCTTGCTACTAAATATGAATTATATTAACGCGCTGTCCCCTGCCACCCCTCTGCGGCTATGCTGTTGTTGTTGTTTTCATTCTTCTTGGCGGCGGCGGTGGAAGTGGTGGGTGGGGGTGGTGGTGGTGGTGTTGGTGGGGGGGGCGGTGGGGGGGGTGGGGGGTGGCGGTGGTGGTGGTGGGGTGGTGGGGGGGTGGGGTGGTGGTGGTGGTGGCGGTGGGGGGTGGTGGGGTTTGGTGGGGGGGTTTGGTGGTGGGGGGGGTTTGGTGGTGGGTGGGGGGGGTGGTGGGGGGGGGCGGTGGTGGTGGCGGGGCGGGGGGGGGGGTGGTGGGGTGGTGGGGGTGGCGGGGTGGGGGGTGGTGGGGTGGGGTGGGGTTGGTGGTGGTGGTGGTGGGGTGGTGGTGGCGGTGGTGGCGGTGGTGGTGGGGGTGGTGGGGTGGCGGTGGTGGGGGGGGGGGGGTGGTGGTGGCGGTGGTGGGGGGTGGTTGGGGTGGTGGGGGTGGGGGTGATGGGGGTTGGTGGTGGTGGGGGTGGGGGTGGTGGTGGTGGTGGTAAAAAGTTGGGTGGTGGGGGTGGGTGGGGCGGTGGGGTGGGGGTGGCGGGGGGGGGGGGGGGGGGGTGGTTGGGGGGGTGGGGGTTTGGGGGTGGTGGTGGGGGGGTGGTGGCATTTGTGGTGTGGTGGGTGGTGGCGGGGGTTGGGGGCCCGGGGGTTGGGGGTGGCGGTGGTGGTGGTGGTGGGGGGGGGGTGGGGGTGGCGGTGGCGGTGGGGGGTGGTGGTGGTGGGGGTGTGGGGGTTGGGGTGGCGGTGGTGGGGGTGGTGGTGGTGGGGGGTTGGTGGGGTGGGGGGTGGTGGGGGTGGGGGTGGGGGTGGTGGCATTTGGTGGTGGCAGTGGTGGGGCTTTTCATTTGAACGATGGGGGAAAACCTTTTTTTTGTCTTCCTTTTTTTTTTTTGTCTTGTTTTGTTCCGTCATCCATCATGTTGTTTGTTCGTTTTTTTTTGGCGGGGGGGGGGGGTCAACCCAGGGTCCCCTCCTTCCTCCATCCACTTCCATACTCTGGAGCCACCCATGGGGAGAGATACGCATCACCACCACCACCACACAAGCCCCGGGAGAGGAAAAAAAGTCTGCCTCCAACGAGTTTAAAATGCCATCCCCCCCCCCAACTATACACGCGGGGGACCCAATAGGGGGGCTATATCACCATCGGGGCCCCACACACAACACACACACCCACAAAACCCCACACAAAACAACACCCCCCAAACCACACACACCCCACACAAAACACACCCACCCCCCACAAAAAGGGGGCCCATAAAATTTATAGAAAGTCCCAAAAAACCCCCACTAAATACGAGGATCAAAATACCCCTGATGACCTAAAAAGGGGGGGGCTAAAAGTCACCATCAGGTCATCACCCTCCCCCACACACATACACATACACATACACACACATACAAACACACAAGTACATAAGATTGTATAGCAGTACCAACACCTCCATAAAACACGAGGCTCTACCCACACTTCCAGGGGCGTGACCGTGTGCTACTCATGCCCGAGGAGGACTGCCCCAGATATGCCCACACACCACACACCACACACCACCACCGCCCACATAGCATCCCCATCCCCCCACACCCCCCACCCTTTCCACTCCCCATACCCTCCCATTAGCCTCCCCCCCACCCCCCCCCCGGGCCCTCGGTAACCAGAAACCCCTCACCTTCACTTCATTAAACCCAAACACCAAAACCAACGCTGCCTCCTTTTCCCTCATATACTTATTTTTAAATTTTTTCCCATATCTCACCCCGCCCTGCCTCCTTCCTCGCATATTTCCGTTTTTATGGAACGGGATGTCCCCCTTTTTACTCTTAAACACGTCGGTTTTAGGTTACTTTTAGGTTACGGTTAGAGTGGGTTTGGGTTTTTTCCGGGTTTTGGGTACTGGAAATTTTGTGGGGGAAATCAAAAATGGGATTTTTTTTGGAAAGTCCTATGGCTATTTTCCCAGCTACCCCAAAGCGTTTTTCACTGGGAAAACCCCCTACTGGCAAGCGTTGGGGAAATGTCCCCTCCCTGCCCCGCCTATTTTTCTATACCTTATCGTGTGTCAAAAAAAATTCTTTAAAGTACGTATCCCCACCTCCTTTTCATGACTCCTAAAAATTTTCCCCAACCAAGGCGTCCTCTTCCCAGCCAAACTAATTTTTATTTAAAACCTTTTCCTTATTTTTTTTCCCCCGCGTTTTTTTGGGGGCCTTTTCCGTTGCTAAAAATGTGTTTAAAATTTTTGTTATAAAATTTGTTATTATTACTATTTTCACTACTATTCGCTTTTTTTGTCTGGTGGGGGGTTGTTTTTTTATAGGGACTTGTAGCCCTGTTAGTTAAATTCACTGAGTTACTAAATGCAGGGTTAAGATGAAAATTTTTGGGGGGAGAGAGAGAGAGAAGAGAGAGGGGAAGAGAAGAGAGAGAGAAGAGAGAAAAGGGGAAGAGAGAGAGAGGAGAGAGGAAGAAAAAAAAAAAAAAGAGACGAAAAAAAAGGATACGTGATTAGTGAGTCCAATTTGAAGTTTTTACACATCACGCCCTCTCAAATAAAAAAAAAAATCATATTCCTTTTTAATTGTTAACTCATTTATATGACCAGAGAGAGAGAGAGAGGAGAGAGAAAAGGAGAGAAAAGAGAGAGGAGAAAAAAGGGGGGAAGAGAGAGAAAAGAGAGAGGAGAGAGAGAAAAGGGGAGAGAAAAAAAAATTTTTATCCCCTTTCTGGGCCCCAAATCTCCTCTCACAAAACCCGGGAAAAAGTAAATTATTTCAATTTAAAAGGGTTAGCCTCTCCCCTTCTAAATCCCCCTTTCCTCCCCCCCTTTTCCCTCCCTCTGGGGCCCCCTCTTCATTACCTCCAGTCCTCTCTTTTCCTCCACGTGGGCCCCCCCATCGCTGCACCCTTTTTCTTTTTTTTCCAAAATTTTCCGAAGGGCCCCGGAAGGAGAGAGGGGGAAAGGAAAAGGAAGGGGGAGAAAAGGGGAGAAAAGGGGGAAAGGGAGGGAGGGAGAGAACACTTTCCCCTAGAGACCCAGTAACGCCCATCCCCCCTACTGTGTCCAAAAGGGGTTTTTTTTCCCCCCCCCCTTCCCCCCCCCCCCCCCTTTTCCCCCCTTTTTTTTCCCCCTTTTCCTTTTCCCCCTTCCCCCTTTTTTCCCCCCCCCCCTCCTTTTTTTCCTTTTTCCCCCCCTTTTTTTTTGGCCCCCCCCTTTTTTTTCCTTTTTTTTTTCCTTCCTTCCTTCTCTCCCTTTTTTTTTTTTTCCCCCGCCTCCCCTTTTTTTTCCCCCCCCCCCTTTTTTTTTTAAAATTTTTTTTTAAAATTTTTTTCCCCCTTTTATGGTTTTTAATTTTCCCAATTTTTCTCCCTTTTTTAAAAAAAACCCCCCCCCCTTCCCCCCCCCCCCCCCCCCCCCCCCCCCCCCCCCCCCCCTCCTCCTTCCCCCCCCCCCCCCCCTCCCCTCCTCCTCCCCTCCTTTTCCCCCCCCCCCCCCCCCCCTCCCCTCCTCCTCCTCCCCCCCTCCTCCCCTCCCCCCCCCCCCTTCCCCCCCCTTTTTTTCCCCCCCCCCCCCCCCCCCCCCCTCCTCCCCCCCCCCCTTTTCCCCCCCCCCAAATTTTTTTTTTTTTTCCCCCCCCCCCCCCCCCCCCCTTCCCCCCTTTTCCCCCCCCCCCCCCCCCCCCCCCCCCCCCCCCCCCCCCCCCCCCCCCCCCCTTTTCCCCCCCCCCCCCTTTTTTTTTTTTTTTTTAAAGGGGGGGGGAAAAAAGGGGGGGGGGGCCCCCCCCTTTGGGGGGGGGAAAAAAAAAGGGGGGGGAAAAGGGGGGGAAAAAGGGGGGGGAAGGGGAACCCCTTTTTTTTTTTTTCCCCCCCCTTTTTTTTTTTTTTTTTCCCCCCCTCTCCCCCCCCCTTCCCCCCTCCCTCCCCCTTTCCCCTTTTCCCCCCCCCCCTCCCTTCCCCCCCCCTCCCCTCCCCCTCCTTTCCCCCCCTCCTTTTTCCCCCCCCTTTCCCCCCTCCCTTCCCCTTTTTTCCTTTTTTTTTGGTTTTTTTTTTTTTTTTTTCTTTTTTTTTAAACCCCCCTTTTTTTTCCCCCCCCCCCCCCCTTTTTTTTTTTTTTTTTTTTTTTTTCCTTTTTTTCCCCTTTTTCCCTTTTTTCCCCCTTTTTTTTTTTTTTTTTTTTTTTTTTTCCCCCCCCCCCCCTCTTTTTTTTCCCCCCCCCCCCCCCCCCCTTCCCTTTTTTTTCCCCCCGGAATTTTTTTTTCCCCTTTTTTGGGGGGGTTTTTTAAAAATGGGAAAGGGGAAAAACCCCCCCCCTTTTTTTTTTCCCCCTCCCCTCCTCCCCTCCCCCCTTTTTTTTCCCCTTTTTTTTTATTTTTTCCCCCCCCCCCCCCCCCCTTTTTTTTCCCCCCCCCTTCCCCCCTTTTTTTTTTTTTTTTTTGGGTTTTTTTTTTTTCCCCCCAAAAAAAACCCCCCTTTTTTTAAAAAAAAAAAAAAAAAAAAGGTTTTTTTTTTTCCCAAAATTTTTTTTTCCCCCCCCTTTTTTTTTTTTAAATTTTTTTCCCCCCCCCTTTTTTTCCCCCCCCCCCCTTTTTTTTTTTTTTCCCCCCCTTTTTTTCCCCCCCCCCCCTTTTTCCCCCCCGGGTTTTTTCCCCAAAACCCCCCCCCCCCCCCCCCCCCCTTTCCCCCTTTTTTTTTTTTTAAAATTTTTTTTGGGGGGGGGGGGGGGGGGGGGGGAAAAAAAAAAAAAAAAGGGGGGGGGGGGGGGGGGGGTTTTTTTTGGGGGGCCCCCAAAAGGGGGGGGGGGGTTTTTTTTTTTTTTTTTTGGGGGGGGAAGAATGAATCAGCAAGAGACATCAGAAAATTAAAGGAAGAAATGAAGAAAGTAATTTTTTCAGAAGAAGGGATCAGAGCACCAGGAGGAAGTTAAAACATGAAATAAACAACAGAAAGACGAAAGGAAGATAATAATACGAGTAGGTAAGACAAGAAAATAAAGACAGGAACACACATCACGAAAAGGCCCTTAACGTGGAGGAAGAAAAGTACGAAAAAGGAAAGTTGAAAAAGGAAAGTTGAAAAAAGGTTCTAGTTAGAGAAGAAGAGGAAGGAAGAGGAAGAAGAAGAGGAGGTCAGAAGAGAGAAGAAGAGATGAAGAGGAAGAGGAAGAGGAGTACAGAAGAGAGAAGAAGAGGGAAGAGGGCAAAAGGGAGAAGAGAGGAAGAGGAAGAGGAGGTCAGAAGAGAGAAGAGAAGAGGGAGAGGAGGTCAGAAGAGAGAAGAAAAGAGGAAGAGGAAGAGGAGAACAGAAGAGAGAAGAAGAGATGAAGAGGAAGAGGAGGACAGAAGAGAGAAGAAGGAGGAGGAAGAGGAGCACCAAGAGATCACCAGAAAGCCGCGGGTCCTGACAGCGACTCCTCCAGAAGAAGAAAAAACTAACTCATGAAATTTAAATGAATCGCTTGGGCAGATAACGCCAATAATCGTATCGGCGGCAAACTTTGTGTTGGGGAGCGTAATGAAATGATTTACGCCTAGGGGAGTGAGAGGAGAGGGTGAGGGGATGTGTGTGAGGGGCGCGATACAAAGGAGGGGAAGGGAGGATGACAGGATGGGCAGGGAGTGAAAGAATGAGAGAGAGAGAGAGAGAGAGAAGAGAGAGAGAGAGAGAGAGAGAGAGAGAGAGAGAGAGAGAGAGAGAGAGAGAGAGAGAGAGAGAGAGAAGAGAGAGAGAGAGAGAGAGAGGAGAGAGAGAGAGAGAGAGAGAGAGAGAGAGGAGAAGAGAGAGAGAGAGAGAGAGAGAGAGAGAGAGAGAGAGAGAGAGAGAGAGAGAGAGAGAGAGAGAGAGACTTCCTTAATTTCTTTTTCATCAGTCCTATGTTTTTGTTCATATTTCTTAGATGTAGAAGCTCCTAGAATCGTTATTATGGCTTAGTTCTGCTACTCTCCTCTCATTTTTGTTTTGCTATAATCCTCAGTTGTGTTGAGTGTACTTGTCAATATTGCCTCAGCCTTCACTCTTGCCTCTATGTATGATATAAGCGTTAATCGTGACTTTGTATGTAATATGTATTCCTTTGTATTGTAATCATATTATTGCATTAACCCTCTTCTTGATTTTATCCATTATTTTCTATATGACATGTTTTTTCTGACAGATTTTTCTTTTTTCATTGCTTTGGTTGTCAGTAATCTTGATAATCCTCCGCCTTGACACCTCGATTTCCACTTTCCTCTCCATTCCTCCCGTCATCTGTTACCTTCCCTGTCACCTCAACACCTCGCTTCACTCACCTCAACTCTTCAAACGTTCTCTTCAGTCATCCTCTACATTTCCGTCACTTCAGTCACTTCATGTACTTCCCAGACACACCTCATGTCGCTTACTTTCTTATCCTTTCATATTGCTATTCTCCTTTCATTCTTCACTAATTTTCCTACTTCCTCAACACGAGTCTTCCATCTTCTCTAACCTTTTTCTTATTTTCATTTCCTTGTCTTTGTCTTTTCCATTCGTGTAGTAAATCAAAAACATAATAATTTCTTTTTTCTTTACCTATCTGATCGCTTAGGGACCCTTTCTTGATTTCTTAGTGTCACCTAACGCCCTCAGAATGATCCCTAAGAGCCCTAAAGACCTTATGTTTCCCTAGGGCTAATGCCAATCCAAATTCTGCCTCTAACACCTCATTATCGCTACATTTCTCCCCTCCTCCTTTTATAATATTCTCCCTCATACACACCCTATACATCCCTTACATTTACAATACTCATGACACAGTTTATCTCATTTCCTTCCCTTTGGTCATTCTGTACCCTCTGTATACTCTTACAACGTTCCCTAAAGTCCCGTTACAACCCACTGATGCCCTCCAACACCCCTGCTCTAACACCCCATGCCTTGTCGCCTCCCAGACCTCAACAATATATACTGCGGCTTCTCTTGACACATTTTTTCTCCTTTT
>JACEEZ010017771.1:47500-52500 GCA_016584305.1 Chionoecetes opilio
CACAACTACTACCACCATCACCACCACCACTACTACTACTACTACCACTACTACTACCACTACCACTACTACTACTACCACTACTACTACTACTACTAATAATAATAATAATGATAATAATAATAATAATACAACTACTACTAGTTCTACTACTACTACTTTTACTACTACTACAATTTACTACTTCTACTACTACTACTACTACTACTACTACTACTACTACTACTACTATCTACTACTACTACTACTACTACACTACTTCTATTAACTACTACTACTACTACTACTACTACTACTACTAGTATACTACTACTACTACAACTACGATTACCCATTAAGTTTTTGAGAGAAAGAGAGAGAGTCAGACAAACAGACAGACAGACAGACAGACAGACGTACAGATAGACAGACAGACAGACATACGTACAGATAGACAGACAGATATACAGACAGACAGACAGATAGACAGACAGACATACGTACAGATAGACAGACAGATATACAGACAGACAGACAGATAGACAGATAGACAGACAGACATACGTACAGATAGACAGACAGATATACAGACAGACAGACAGATAGACAGACAGACATACGTACAGATAGACAGACAGATATACAGACAGACAGACAGATAGACAGACAGAAATACGTACGTACAGATAAACAGACAGACAGACATACGTACGTACAGATAAACAGACAGACAGACAGACAGACAGACATACGTACGTACAGATAAACAAACAGACAGACAGACAGACAGACAGACAGACAGACGTACAGATAGACAAACAGACATACATACATACAGTCAGACATACAAACATACAAACAGACAGAGAGAGAACGCTGGCCATTAAAAAGTCACAAAATACTCTTCATGAACACACACACACACACGCTATCTTACCCTAATGCACGCAAATATAGACCTTCCATTGATGAATACCTTTAGCAAACACATTCTTGGCAACAATTACCCTCACACACACACACACACACACACAACACACACACACACACACACACACACACACACACACACACACACACACACACACACACACACACACACACACACACACACACACATACACACACACACCACACACACACACACACACACACACACACACACACACACACACAACACACACACACACACACACACACACACACACACACACACACACACACACACACACACACACACACACACACACACACACACGTTCATGTATATTCAACTTGTTTCGTATTTGCTCGGGAAGGTAAAGTACCTAGGAGCAAGAAGACGAGGGAGGGAGAGGGGGAGAGGGAGAAAGAGAGGGGGGGAGAGGGAGAGTTCCATTACAGGTGTGTGACGGGGATACAATTAGTTGGTCCCTAATGTTGCGTCTGGAAGCTGTCCAAACGTTGCGTGGGCGGTGAGCGATTGCATGCACGCAGGATGGCACGGGAGGGGGGAGGGCGGGGGGGGGAGACGGGGAAGGGAAGCAGGGAGAGAGGGGAGAGGGGAGAGACGGGTGTTAAAGAGGGAAGGGAAACAGGGAGAGGGAGAGAAAAGTGTGGCGACAGAGATAACGAGGGAGGAAGGAGGCAGATGCAGGTATATAGGGAGGGAGGAAAGGTAAAGTTTTAGGGAGAAAGAAACAAAAGGAAGATGTTATATTGTTAATCCTATTTCAAGTTGGATGAAGGAGACTGTAAAGAACACGATGAGTAATGAATGCGAACTGACGTCACCGCGACTTGGTTTATTTTCTTTGCATTCGTCACCCGCTTAAAAGGGAGGAAAAATGTGCCGGAAGATGAATTCTCGATCACTTACCTCTGTCGCCTCTATTCCCGCCTGTCGCCTGGTCTTGCCTCTCCATCCTTACCATCATGCTGCCACTCGTCTTTGTCGCGTCCAAGGGAAGGAAGGAGGACAGTCCATCGCCCTCGTGTAGTCATGGCAACGTCCTGTTCAACGCGCGGCACTTGACTATAGGGAGTACATATCGCGAAGAGTCATAATAAACCCCCTAAAACCCCCCTATAACCCGCTAATTCCCCAACCCCCCTTAATAATGTATAAAAACCCTAAATACCCCTAAAATTCCTCTAAAACCCACAAAAAAAATTAAAAAAACCCAAATACCCCTAAAATTCCTCTAAAACCCACAAAAAAAGCACCCAAATACCCCTAAAATTCCACTAAAACCCACAAAAAAAAATAAAAAAAATAACCAAATACCCCTAAAATTCCGCTAAAACCCATAAAAAAAAAAAAAAAAAAATACCACTAAAATTCCTCTAAAACCCACCCATCCAAAAATCTAGATCCCCATCAAACCCCATCATAAAAATTGTAGGAGTCTGAAATCATTCCTCCTCTCTAAACTGCGGAGAAGCGTGGTATGAGACTGGCAGCGGGGAATGAACAGGAAATTATCACAGAAATGACACGCGAGAGAAAAAAATAAGCTATAGTATTATGTGATGATGTGCGGGGAAGAAAGGCGGGTTAGGAGTAATGGATAAGGAAGCGGCTCATCACGTGACATGAGAGAACGAAACCACAACATCTGCGACAGGAAATAAAAGGGACTAAAAAGTGAGTGGAAGAGGAAGAAGAGGAATATAAAGACAGGGTTAGGCAAAGGGAAAAAATGAGACTGGGGATAATTTCAAAGGGAAAAAAAATACATTGTTAGTGAAATTGAGATTAATGCAAAAAGAAATACATTAAGGAAACAACACACGTATACTGGGAAAAAAAGACAACAGGATAAGAAGAGAGATAAAAAGAAGCCTTGGATTAGTAGAAGCTAAAAAATAGATTTGGTAGAAGAAACATATTGAGTGTACAAGAAAATAACACTACAATTAGTAATCATCAAAAAACAAAAATAAAACAGAATCAGTCGAAGAAAGACTACAATGATTACTGAAAGAATAAAAAACAGAGAAGTAATAGTCAACAAACAGGAGTGGAACGCGACACAAAGACTGATGACCCTGAGTGACCTTGCGTGACCTTGCACCTCGCCTCGTCCTGATCGGAAAGGAGACAATGAATTAGGATGTTAGTAGGTATACAAGGACCGAAAAACTAATGAAAATGTTTAAGTATCCCAGGTGAAACAGCCAAGGGGAGAGTTGACAAGTCTGTTAACTAGGGAGACGAAGTTTGAAGAGGACTTATGAAGCGATACCAAGCGTCAAAGGTCACAAGAAGAAGAAGTCCAGCTTAGAGGCACGCGACAGCCACTCATATAGCATGCGTGATGGATGGCCGCGCGGGCATGAATATTTCCCGGCGCTGAGTGGCTGAGTGGCGGCGAGGCGTGACACTGTATGGCGGGTCACTGTGAGGGCCCCGAGTGTCCTAATGTCCCGAGGGCCCTGAGGGAGGCATTGTTTGAGCAGGAGAGGGAAGGGGAGACTTAGGGATAATTTGCTTTCCTATCAAAGGCTACTTAGTTCGTGTGTCCCGCGGCGATATTTTGTTTGTTCATGCGGCCTTGTGATTGGCAAATTTGGACACGTGTTAGCCAATAGGGGGACTGCGTTGAGGAGCGACGAAGCTGCTTGGTTGATGTCAAGAAGTGTGTGGCGTGTGTGTCATAGATGAAGAAGGAAAGATCGGCTTGGAAAGTGCATGGAAGGGAAGGAAAGGAGAGACGGGGGAATGCAAGGAGAGCTAAAGGGAAGTGCACGGGGAGTAGGAGGAAAGGGGATAAGAATCTTGGCAATGAAGGGGGAGTGCTAGATCGTGAGTAGCAGGATGAGGAGACAGGAGAGGCAAGGCAAAGGTTAATAAAAAGGAAGGAGAGGAGTGTGCGTTTATGAGCTCACAATGATCGCATAAGACCTGAAATGACGAGACGGCAGCAGATCGTGTCTGGCTGAGGGCGCGAAGGGCTCTCATGCCTTGCCTCCTACATGCCTGCGTGTGTGTGTGTGTGTGTGTGTGTGTGTGTGTGTGTGTGTGTGTGTGTGTGTGTGTGTGTGTGTGTGTGTTAGTGCTTTGTTTGACCTCGGCGAGTCTGACCCATAACCTCTTGACCTCTTTTTCCCCGCAGACGTGGACGAGTGTGCCTCTAACCCCTGCGAACACGGCGGCACCTGCATCGATCTGGTGAACGGCTTCAGCTGCAACTGCACGCAGGGTTGGGAGGGCAACACATGCCAGTTTGGTGAGTGTTGTCCAGGGGCGCCCCCATCACAGCCCGCCATGTTAGGCATGTTGTACAGGATGTATCTCTGAAGTATATATATTTGGAGTGTTACTTTGGAGATCCTGTCCTCCACCATTTTTCTTCCATTTCTTATTTGCTATTTTTTCTCCTATCTCCATTTTCTATAATTATTATCAGCTTGCCTTGCCTATTACCTTCTCCTCAGTCCTGTTTTCTTCTCTCTTATTCTCCTTTTCCATTATTCCTCCATTCTCCCTCCTCTCCCTCCTTCCTTCTCCCCTCCTCCCTCCCCTGCACCCTCTCTCCTCCCCTGCCGGAGTATGACCCTGGGCTTTGCCTCCCTCAGACTCAGACGAGTGCCAGGGGCGGCCCTGCATCAACGCCGTGTCCTGCGTCAACCTGGAGGGCGACTACGAGTGCCGCTGCCGCAAGGGGTGGGAGGGGAAGAACTGCAACATCAACCTCAACGACTGCCAGGGCCAGTGTCTGCACGGCGCCACCTGTATAGACCTGGTGGACGACTACCACTGCGCCTGCGACCAAGGCTTTACAGGTGAGTGTGTGGCGACGCGGCTCTTGCATCATTCATCTACACTTATACCTGCTTGCCCTCCTTCCATCACAACCAGCGGGGAATTGATGGATTGCTTCCTTTACTTTACGCTAGTTTACCTTGTGTGTGTCTGTGTGTGTGACGTGTGTGTGTGTGTGTGTGTGTATGTGTGTGTGTGTGTGTGTGTTGTGTGTGTGTGTGTGTGTGTGTGTGTGTGTGTGTGTGTGTGTGTCTCAAGGCTCACGTGTGTGTTT
>JACEEZ010017771.1:55000-62500 GCA_016584305.1 Chionoecetes opilio
TTGGTGAGTATCTTTCCTGTATTGGCGGCGGTAAACAGTGGGCGGGGTTGGAGTGTGCCTGGCAGGGGGCGTGACTGGGCGGGGGGGGGGGAAAGGGGGGGGGCGCTAACGAGGCCGCCGCCCTCATTGGTATGCGTTGTTCGTGTTTTCATGTTTGTGTAACAATGGCGCCTTGTTGCCGCCGCTTGGCCGAGAGGCAATTAGAGGATCTCACGGCGCGAGGCTCCGCGGCGCACCGTGCCCCTCCGGCCGCCCCTCCAAGGCGCCGCCCCAGCCTGGCCTGCCCGGCGTGACCTCCGCCCCTCTCCCCTCCCTCTGCCTTCATGATGCAACGCTCCCCCCCCCGCCCCCCAGGCCCTCGCTTTCCCTCCACTCTCTTCATCATCGCAGATGGATATCACTACAAAGGGAAAATTTTATTACCTGTATCACGATCTCAGATGCATTTCATTAGCACAGCATATTTTCTCTTTTCATAACTCTAGGGATCCCGCCGCGCGCCTGCTGGGGTGCAGCCCCTCAGACAGACGTGCCGGATCACCTTCCCTTCCCGCCTCAACACGGCGCGGAAAGTCACGGAAAAACTCGTTCATGGGGTTCATAGTACAACGTTGGTCATGCTAGACACGAGGAGTTTTAGGTTTTCTTTGGCGCACATTGGGAATCAGTGGTGTGCGATGGTAGATCTGTGGAGAGCCCGGCATCACCTACCTCCATTGTTAAGTGTTCCCGAGCCGCTGGATCACCTTATATAGAGTATTTACAGGGTATATCTATAGTCAGAGAGTCTTTTCTAAGGCTTCCCGCTGGGCCTCCTCCGTGAGGTTCACCGCAACCTAAAATGGCGCCGCTAACTGTGTCGTGTTGTGTTATCTGCAGACGTGGACGAGTGTGCCGACCGTCCTTGCCGCAACAACGCCTCCTGCAAGGACGGCGACAGGGACTTTACATGCCTGTGTCAGGACGCGTGGAAGGGCCGCACCTGCTCCTCCACCACCTCTCACTGCGACCCCAACACCTGCCAGAACGGCGGCACCTGCACCGACCTCGGCGACGGCTTTGTCTGCCACTGCCTCCCCGGCTGGAGGGGCAGCATCTGTCAAATACGTGAGTAGTAACCTAGCAGCATTTTCTGTTGGTATAATGGTGTTTTGACTATAGTTTGTTGATAACTGCTTCGAGAACAAGGGTGCATGAGCCTGCTTCTCTGCCGCAGCGGAGCAACGCGCATGTGACTCCGCGCCGTGCCAGAACGGTGCCACGTGTGTCAACACCGGCGACAGCTTCACCTGCCTGTGTCCGGACGGCTGGGACGGTGTGACGTGTGTCAACAACATCAACGACTGCACGCCGCACCCGTGCTACAATGGGGGTCTGTGCGTGGACGGCGTCAACTGGCGCATGTGTGAGTGCACCTCGGGATTCACTGGGCCGGACTGCCGCGTCAACATCAATGAGTGTGCTCCTCTCCCTGTGCCTTCGGCAGCACCTGCATCGATGGCATTTCAGACTTCACTTGCCTGTGTCCACCGGGGCGGACCGGACACCGCTGTGAGCTCGTGGAAGCCAACAACACCTCTATTCAGGCTACAAAAGCTTGCAAGTGGGGCGAGGACCTGCGTCCCCACGGAGCAGTCTGGCGGCACCAGTGTAACTCCTGCCACTGCAGCCACGGCGTCGCCTCCTGCTCGGACGTGTGGTGCGGCCCCGAGAACTGCCTCCGCCCTCGTGACTCGGGCCACTACCCGTGTCAGTCGCACGAGGTGAGTCTCACATCTGTATTGCGTGTTGACCCTTTTTTGTCATGTGTCTTATGTGACAGATTTCTATCCTTTGTGCTTCAAGGATCACCTCAGTGATGGTTCTCTTGCAGGTTTGTGTTCCCGGTCCGCGGCGCTGGTGCCTCACCCCGCCCTGCGACCCCTGGGGGGAATGCCGCCTGCTGAGTGAGGAGGGACAGCACGTGGCTCCCAGGGTCAACCCGGGCCCCGAGAACTGCGTGCCCAACGACGCCACGCTCAACAACGGCTGCGCCAGACTCACGCTCATCCTGGACCGCACCAGACTGCCGCACGGCTCCCGCGTCCAGATGGTGTGCCAGGGCCTGCGGGCGGCCTGGGCTGATCGCCACGCTCACACCTCCACGCCAGCCCCCATCATCCTGTGCGGCCTTTTGGTGGGAACAAACGACACGATAGAAGTTACTTTGGTGAGTATATACAGCTATTTATTAATTATTAGTTGTATTCATCATGAGGATTGCCGGAACCCTATAGTGTGTCGCTGTGCCGCTAACCCTGTACTGTGATCTTGTCTTCCCTCCCAGTCCTACACCCACGAGGGGCCGCGCGGGGACGTGACCTTGGCGGCGAAGACCCTCGGCGAGCTGGTCAGCCGGAAGCTCACGCCGGCCTCCGCCCTGGCCGCCGCCGTGGAGGTGAAGGTGGAGACCACGGTGGTGAGCGGCGAGCCTGGTGAGTGTTGCCGCAGGTGGTGTGTGTTGTGGCTGACATTGTGTTTTGTGTCGCAGGAACGAAGGATAGAATATTTGAATAAAGTTGATCACAGTCAACGTGGTAAAGTAGTAAGGCAGCACAGCTTATTTTCCACACGGCCTCGTCCGTTTTCGTTCAAGTCGCGGTGGCAAACGTTGACAGGTTCCCTTAATTTTGCCTCAAGTGATGCCAAATTATTCACGTCGCCACGTCAATATTTTTGTTTTAGTTTGAGTTATCATCTTGTGCTGTTGATCAACTTCAACGCCATTCACCTTTATTTACAATACTTACCGTGATTTCAAGATAAACATCGGAGTTGTGTGTGCTTGACTAGATAATGAAACAGTTAAATACCAATCCCTTACTGCCTGCTTGTCTGTCTTTGTGTCTGTCTACTCAATTAATGTGTCATCTAATGGAAATTGTATTCTTTGTTACCCAAGCAGGTGTGGCTAACGGCGTGCTGGCGGCGGTGACGGTGGTGCTGGTGGTGTTGGTGGTGCTGGTGGTGGCGGCGCTAGGCTACTGGCAGTGCCGGCGGCGACACCTGCAGGCGCACCACCGCAACGCCTTCCCCTCCCACTCGTCGAGACACAAGTTGGCGGAGGACTCCCACGTCGAGAAGTCCAACAACGAGAACGAAGAGAAGCTGTGGCGGTACCACAACCCGCTCAAGACCACCACCTTCAGTGTGGGTCCAAGTGACGGGGCTGAACCCTCCTGCTCCAGGATGAGTCCCCAGGGGCCCGGTGACCCCCGCGTGGCACCCCTTGGCTCCCCTTGTGGCCTAATGCCGGTCCCGAAGGGCATGTTGGCCAGCCCCGAGACTGACCTGAGCGACTGCGACTCCCCGACCCACGGGCTGCCGGCCGCCATCCGCAAGGTGCAGAACGCCGACGTGGAGAGGAACATGACGCCGCACGACCCGGCCTGCAAGAGCCTGCAGAAGGAGATCAACCTGAAGGCCATCAGCCCCCGGCAGCAGGAGATGGACCCCATCACCGAAATGGTGGTATAGCCGCCGCCGTGGCCGTCCTAACTTTTGTGTTCATAGGGGAGGCCGCGCCAGACCTCCCTCAGCCAACTCCCGTCCATTGATGACCCGGTGACCACGTATTGCCTTCCGCCCGGTGACGTCACACAGCTTGGTGCGCCGCAGGACACTAGTGGTGTAGTGCGACAGAAGCTTATTTTTCTACGAGAGGTGAGGAGAGCCGCCGCCCGGCACGCGCCGCTCACTCTATTTTCTTACCGCCGGACTTGCGGGGCCGAAAACGCCCCTCGCAGCCTCATGTACAGCCTCGAAGTGCTTTTTGTAGATACAAGTGGCCGTGTTCATAACCTAGTGTAGTAGCAGGACACTACAGTGGAAGGTCGTGATCTCTATAGAGTCTATTTTCTCTCGTAATCACTATTCGCATTTTTTTTTTGTGCAAAGCAGTAGAGCGTGACGTCACTGACCGTTGATGTGGTTGTATCGCCGGCTGACAGGCTGGCTGCTAGGCTGTGGTGCCAGTGGGCTCCTCCACTGACTGGCTGGCCCGGCGCCCGCCGCGCCACCTGTACAATACTCAGCCTGGCCGGGTGCCACTCACTACCTGATACTGATGTAGACAGCTGTGATATTTTTGTACATTTGTATTCAGTGTTGTGCAATGTATATATGTAAGTATTTATTGGTGTTTCCGACCAGTGCTGCGCCTCCCGGTGCCGCGGACAGGCGGCAGTGGTTGTGGACTATTGGAGGGACGGGGCGACCCACAACTAAGGGGCGTCCGCCACCCCCGGGGCGGGGCGCCCACTATACCTGGCTGTGATAGTCGGATCCCTGTGGGGCGTCAGACCCTCAAGCTATCCTCCTCTGCCTTAAGAGTCAGTGATAATTGTACCCCGATCGCTACTCAAGCCCTGAACAGATGTACTATTTTAGTATTTGGGTGCGGCAGCACGCTTGCCAGGGAACACCGCGAAAAGACAATAAAAGTTTACCTAAATGAGCTGTGTTTTGTTACCTGAGTCAAAAAATTCACCTACAAACCATTCCACAGGTATCGTGAGGAGTGTCATGGTGGGGTGGGGGCCTGGGAGGGGAGGTGTGCAGCAGAAGGATAAGGTGGCGGGTGGTGTGGGGAGCAAGGGCAAGGGGGCGGTGGGTGCGGGTGACTGGGGGGGGTGCTGGGAGCAGGGTGGGGGGCGGGGGAGGGGCGCGCGTGCGCAGTAGGTCCAGCCATTAGTTTCCTCGGTGAGGCGCATTCGACAACGCCACTGAAGCATCTAGTAAACGCTGCGATGTCATCATAAAGATTGTTACCGTTCTTATGTCATTATTATTTGTGACTCATTTCTATAAAAATACTTAATTGAGACGACAGTAAGCTCAGTAATCTATATGTTCACTGATTGAAGGACAAAAAAGGAATGCATCCTAATGTTCTCAAACACCAACAAGCATACCAACCTCTGATACGTTTTCTTTCAATTAAACCTAATATATCGGCAAAACTATTAGGTTCTCAGCCTGCATTGCAGTAATATACATTCAAATGCAAATATTTTTATTTTTAAAATGACCAAGCTAAGCCTAACAGAAATCAAGCAAGATATGTTTGCCTCCATCCGTAATGTTGCCGCACCTCACAGTCTGTGGTGAACCAGTGTTGTGACGCGGCGGCTAATACCAGAATTTTGCCCATTTTACACTGCCGTGGACTTCCAACCGACCTGACAACGTGCATGAAGGCGCACCAGGCACGGGTGCATCACGCCGTGAGGGGGAGAAGCCACGAACACGTAACATTGAGGGAAAATCCTCGATAACAACGCGTGGCCGTGGGAGTGCAGCGTGTACCAGCCTGCAGCAGAGGTGAGTGAGGCGCCAAACACTGCCTGCCACGGCGCTGGCAGTACACTCGTGCATGATTTAATAATACAACGTTGTGTAAACCCTCGTAATCCCACGTTTTATTTCATCGAGTGTTTGCGCAGAGGTCGTGGGCAAGGCGATGTTGAGCAGCCCCCGTGCACCCCGGCCTGGAGGGGCGCGGGCCGGGGGCGGGGCGGTGGAGGAGCGTGGTCGTGGGCTTAGGCTGCGCGGGTTAAGCTCCGCCAGATTATGGTGAGGCTCAACGAAGGAAACTGGGAGTCGAGGAGACGAATCCCTTATGACTCCTTTAAGTCTGTTTTGGATAGAGGCATCAGCTGTCCCAAGTTTTTTGCCGCACAGCCTTCCCTGCCTCCACAGCACAGCTTCCCTGCCTCCACAGCACAGCCTTCCCTGCCTCCACAGCACAGCCTTCCCTGCCTCCACAGCACAGCCTTCCCTGCCTCCACAGCACAGCTCCCTCCTCCAAGCACAGCCTTCCCATGCAGCAAGCCTTCCCTGCCTCCACAGCACAGCCTTCCCTGCCTCCATAGCACAGCCTTCCCTGCCTCCATAGCACAGCCTTCCCTGCCTCCATAGCACAGCCTTCCCTGCCTCCACAGCACAGCCTTCCCTGCCTCCATAGCACAGCCTTCCCTGCCTCCACAGCACAGCCTTCCCCTGCCTCAGAGCACAGCCTTCGCCATAGCCTCACAGCACACTCCTGCCTCCAAGCACACCTTCCCACGTGCAGGAGGGGAATGAAATTCAGTTGAGAAACTGTGCAAATTGTGGTGAAAATTCTGAAAAGGAAGCGTCCGTGTAGCTTGGAAAACATTATGTATCATTATGTATCCAACAGAAGCAAACACGGTAGATTTCATAACACAAAACTCTATTTCTAACTCATCTAAGATGAGCACAGCCTTCCCTGCCTCCATAGCACAGCCTTCCCTGCCTCCACAGCACAGCCTTCCCTGCCTCCACAGCACAGCCTTCCCACGTGCAGGGAGGCGGAAATGAAATGCAAGTTGAGCAAACTGTGCATCAAGCATTTAGGTGGTGAAAGATTCTGAAAAGGAAGCGTCCGTGTAGCCTTGTTTGAAAACATTATGTATCATTATGTATCCAACAGAAGCAAACACGGTAGATTTCATAACACAAAACTCTATTTCTAACTCATCTAAGATGAGCACAGCCTTCCCTGCCTCCATAGCACAGCCTTCCCTGCCTCCACAGCACAGCCTTCCCTGCCTCCACAGCACAGCCTTCCCACGTGCAGGGAGGCGGAAATGAAATGCAAGTTGAGCAAACTGTGCATCAAGCATTTAGGTGGTGAAAGATTCTGAAAAGGAAGCGTCCGTGTAGCCTTGTTTGAAAACATTATGTATCATTATGTATCCAACAGAAGCAAACACGGTAGATTTCATAACACAAAACTCTATTTCTAACTTATCTAAGATGATAATAAATAAAGACTGATATTGGAAATAATCATTCCTAAACGCTGAGTCTGACCCTCTCCTCTGTCCTTTGTCACTACAGTCATGGTTCACACACTGTGGAGGCACGTGTAATGGTAGTGTGGCAGGGAAAGGTTGGCCAGCCTCTGCTGTTTTCTTGGTCATACGTGCAAGAATTATGCAAACTTGACATTGCTTATCAACGCCGATCAAACGATGAGTTGTTGTGCTGCGATTTCATTGTGCTGCGATTGTCATGGTAGTGATGGTGATGATGATGCTGGTAATAATAATGGTGATCATGATGGTAGCCTACTAGTAATGATAACAATAAAGACAATTATAAAATGATGATGTAGCAATGATAATAATGATGAAGCAATGGTAATAATGATAATAACAATACTAAAATTATAAATGAAGTAATAATGATAACAATACCAGTAATAATGATAATAATACCAGTAATAATGATAACAATACCAGTAATAATGATAACAATACCAGTAATAATGATAACAATACCAGTAATAATGATAACAATACCAGTAATAATGATAATACTGATGATAGGGCTCCTAACAATGAAACATTTACATTTCGTTGTTGATATAAATGTGCGCGTCTTGAAGGTTTGCTGGGTCTATGCTGTTGATCCCAGGCAGCGTTCAGCGGGCGT
>JACEEZ010017771.1:75000-95223 GCA_016584305.1 Chionoecetes opilio
CACCTTCATGACAAAAGTTCACTGTTTATTCCACCTTCATGACAAAAGTTCACTTGTTTATTCCACCTTCCTCCCACCCTTTCGGCTCCTTACCAGCCTCGCACTCCTTACACGGCCTTCTTGCTTCTCTATCTTTATCCTTTTCTGTCTTTCTTTTTCATTAACTTCGTATCTCCATTTACATAATTTCCTTTCCCTTGTCAGCCTGTTCAACGCTTCTTATCGCTTGCCATCTCTTCCATCTCCCTTTTTCTTCCTTTTTTCCTCCTTCGGAATCATATATTTTCTTGTTGTCCTTTTCTTTTCCATTCTATCTTTCTTCTTCATTTCTAGTATTCTCTATCTGCTTCCTCCTTTCTTCTCTTAATAATCCTTTCGTTGGTTTTTCCTCTTCTTTTTTCCCACCCTTTTTCTTTCTGTCCTCTATTCGTCCACTCCCTTTCCTTCTCCTCCACTCCAATCCACCTATTTTTCTATCCTCTTATTCTGTTCCACTCTATTCTGCCTATTATTTCACTCTTACCCTTTCTCCTATTTTGTTTCAGTATACATCCTCCCCTATTTCCCCTTTTCTCCTCGTCTAATCCATCCTACTCTCCCCCTTTCTCATATCTCATCTGATATTCTGTTCCACCCTATTCATGTACCCTTATTTTACGTTTTCTCTCCTTCTGTATCATTTTACTATACCCTCTACCCTTTCATATTGTCTTCATCACCTTCCCCTCCCCCTCTCACATGTAACTCACTAAAAGTATACATCTCCTTGTCTCCCCACCCCCCCACCAACACCCCCAACCTCAGCCACCCTATATTTATGCAAACAAGCGTAAACCAAGTAGCTCTCTAACCCCTGCCTCACCCCTGCCTCACCCCTGCCTCACCCCTGCCTCACCCCTCCTAATACCTGCCTAACCCCTGCCCACCCTGCCTCACCCCTGCCTCACCCCTGCCTCACCCCTGCCTCACCCCTGCCTAATACCTGCCTCACCCCTGCCTCACCCCTGCCTCACCCCTGCCTCACCCCTGCCTCACCCCTGCCTCACCCCTGCCTCACCCCTGCCTCACCCCTGCCAATACCTGCCTCACCCCTGCCCTCACCCCTGCCCCACCCCTGCCTCACCCCTGCCTCACCCCTGCCTAAACCTGCCTCACCCCTGCCCCACCCCTGCCCCACCCCTGCCTCACCCCTGCCTCACCCCTGCCTCACCGCTGCCTCACCCCTGTCCTGTATCACTCCCTGTCACCACTTCTTTCCTGTTTTTTTTATGCTTTTTATATTTTCGTCAGAGTTTGTTTGGTATTTGGTTTCGATAATAAGAATGAGAATGCTAATACACTTTCAACCACACACACACACACACACACACACACACACACACACACACACACACACACACACACACACACAGACACACACGTAACATATATTCAGCAATCCGTGAAACATTAATTTTCTGTTCTTCAGTTTCAGTATCACATATTTTTTTCTTCTTTATCTTTTTTCCTCAATCTTTCATCGCCTTTTTCGCCCCTTGTTTTTTCTTGCATTATTTTCCGCGTCATTCTTTCCCAGCTTTTATTTCTGGCTGTGTTTCCTTATCTGTCTGTCTGTCTGTCTATATTCTTGTCTGTCTGTCTGTTTTTTTTTCTCTCTCTCTCTCTCTCTCTCTCTCTCTCTCCTCTCTCCTCTCCTCTCTCTCTCTCTCTCTCTCTCTCCTCTCTCTCTCTCTCTTCTCTCTCCTCTCTCTCTCCTTCTCTCTCTCCTCTCCTCTCTCTCTCTCTCTCTCTCTCTCTCTCTCTCTCTCTCTCTCCTCTCTCTTCTTCTCTCTCTCCTCGGTCTCTAGCTCTCTTCTCTCTCATCGTCTCTCTCTCGAGGTGTTATTCTATTTTCAGGTGGTGGAGTGTTGTTAGTGCTCTAAGAAGGTGTTATGTAGTATAGTAGTATGGAGTGTAGTTAGTAGTAGTAGTGGTAGTAGTAGTAGTTAGTGGTAGTAGTAGTGTAGTAGTAGTAGTTAGTAGTAGTAGTATAGTAACAGAATGGTTAACAGACACACGCACACCCAATCGACACACACACACCACACACACACACATACACACTCTTGTTTCTCTTCTCTTGTTTGTTTTGTTTAGAGGATAATGCCTCAGAGCCATAGTGATCTACCGCTGCTGCATATTAGTGTTGGCCGAAGCCACCACCCCGTGGGGGGGGGGGGGGGGTTACAAACCCCCGGCTGGCACCCGGTACCCATTCACTGCTGGGTGGACAGGGGCTAGGGATTTAAGAAAGACCACCCATCTATCTTTCGCTCCGCCCGGGGATCGAACCCGGGACTTCTCGGTTGTAAGCCGAGCGTGCTAATCACTACACTACAGAGTTCCCAGAGCACACACACACACACACACGCACACACATACACACACACACACACACACACACACACACACACACACACACACACACACACACACACACACACACACACAACACACACACACACAGTCACACACACACACGAACTCCGTAGTGTAAGGGTTAGCACGTTCGGCTCACAACCGAAAAGTCCCGGATTCGATCCCCGGGCGGAGCGAAGACAGACGGGTGGTCTTCTTAAAACCCGAGCCCCTGTCCACCCAGCAGTGAATGGGTACCGGGTGTTAGCCGGGGGTTTGTGACCCCCCTCCCGGGGTAATGGATTCGGCCAACACTAACCACTAAGGATGAATGATTAAATAAATGTTGATATGAAGACGGGGCCATACGAGCGTTGCTCTGGCACTGTAAAATACAACTAGATGAATACAACTAGATGAATAGACACACACACACACACACACACACACACACACACACACACACACACACACACAACCATCATCATCAGCACAGGGAGGGGGCATCATACATCAGTCTTGCGGTTGGGAGGGCCAGTGTGCTGACATGTTGCGCCTTTGAGGTGTGCGCCTTGCGGGTGGCGGCTTGCGTGGTTGGCGGGCTTGCCGTGGAGTGGCAGGCCTGCGTGGTGTGGCTGGCTGCGGGTGTGTGCGTGGCCTGCCGTGGTGTGGGGGCTTGCCTGTGTGGCGGTGCCGTGGGTGTGGCGGGCCTTGCCGTGGGTGTGGCGGGCCTTGCCGTGAGGGGGATAAGGAAGGTGAGAGGGATTAGTTTAGGAGGGAAGGGAAAGGAGACGCCTCTGTTGTTAGGAAGGGGGGGGTGAAGGTGACACTTTCCTCTCACCTCACCCCTCACCCTTCACCCCTCACCCGCCGGAAGCAGTGGTGTGGGCTCCCAAGGCAGTGCAGTTTTCCTTATCTCGCGGGTGACCTCTGCCTGCGAGACGCCCCTCAGGGCTGCCTGCGGTGCCGCCGTGGCTGCCCGGCCTGGGAACTGTCCCAAACCTGCACCACACCTCCGCCCCGCCCCGCCCCGCCCCGCCCCGCCCCGCCCCGCCCCGGCAGCCCCACCGCAAGACAGCTACAAGCATACCACAGCAGCAATAAATTATTTGAACTGTCGTAAAACCTGCAAGGGATTACCTGCACCTGAGCATTAAGAGGAGCGGGCCATGTTGCCCTGGAGGCGGCGGTAGATCCCAGGCCGTGGGGGAGCGGGGACCCAGTGACTCATGAGTGACGGAGCAAGAAAAGGCTTCGTCAGGGGCGTCGAGGTGGCACGGGAGCGGCCGTCATGGCCTTCAAGGGAGTGAAAGGAGTCTTTAACAATTTTAAAATCCGACGATCCACACAAAAGGGCTTTTCATCGTCATGTCACAGCTTGACATTTAAAGTCTGCGGTGAAGAGACTCCCGCTCTGTGACGCCGCCCTCCCTTTCCCGCCCCTTGTCCCCCCCCTACCCCTGCCCTTTATCCCCCATCTCCCTCCCATTGTCCCGCCGGCGCGATGGGTGGCGGCCCTGCAGTCCGCCCCGGGAGTGCCGCCCTTGCAGCCTGTGAGAGTGGAAGAAGAAGGGGAGCGGAATGCTTTATCCCATGTTTCAAATTGTCAAGCGGGCGAGCATTATCAACAAAGGCGACACTCACGCCCACGCGCCCCTGGCTGTCGCCCTTACGGCTCGCCGCCCCATGCCTCCATCTGGCAGGCCGTCACCAATTCGTCATTGGCAGATATTTCACGGCAGAAATTATTGGCGTTCAGCGGCAGACAGATATTCCAGCAATGTGGCGCACAGGAGGAATGGATAATGCCATGCAGGGTTTCTTCAGGAGACAGGGTTTCTTCAAGAGAAGTTTCTTCAGGTTGTAGACCCTGATGCCATGGTGGTGGTGGTGGTGGTGGTGTCGTAGCGTGGCGGTAGTGGTTGTATGGTTGTAGCCGCAGTGGCAATGGCGGAGGCGTGGTGAGAACTGCAATGGTGGTAGTGAAGGTGGTTGAGGCGGCGTGTTGGGCGTGGGAAGATGATCACGGCAAGAATCTTCAACTAAATTCATTTTCTTGCAGGTCGGCATTGATTTCAGACAGCCAGCATCGCTTCGCAGGGAGGGGGCGGCGGTCTCAGGGAGAGGTGGCGGCGCTCTCATCGATACCGTGAACAGGTTTCCTCTTGACGTGACTCAGTGTTCAAATTTCGCCGCCAAGCAAAGGTCCAATCCACGCCAAGTATAGTCGTTCCATTCTCAGTATTCAATTTTTTGGTGAAGATTTTCGATATGCGAGGCCACAGGTGGTTCCGGGAGCAACGAAGCCGGGAAAGTGGGGTCTAGAACTCCCGCAGCGGGGACGCAGGACTCCTGCGGCGGCCTGCGGGGCTCAGGGAGTTATCAGAACAACTTTCCTCACCAAGTAACCGTGATGTTGCCGTCCTTTCTAGTCCGGAGAGTGTGACGGGGCGCGGGGTGGGTTGGGGCGACGGCATGAGGCGTGATGATCATGCTTGCCTGGACAATAAGAAGAAAACAAGGAGGTGGAGGGTTAGGAGGAAGAAGGACGGTTATAAGGGAGATACAGGGAGGAGGGAAGACTAGGAGTAAGGAAGGAGGATCATGCGTGAGACAAAGTTCTTGTCGAGTTAAAGGATGAGATGATAGGAGGAAAAACACTTGGAAAAGACAAGGAGATGGGAAGAGGAGATCAGGGAAAAGGTTATTTGAGCGGCTAAGGCAAGACAAGAAGGGTGGGACTCAACAAAATGGAGGGCCGCGGCCGTAACAGAGGTGGCTGGCAGCAGGCAGGACACGACTTCTGCAGGACCCACCTCTTCTTCCTGCCCTTCCCTTGACCAAGCCTTGCTCTGCGGGAGGCAGTGAGGGGCAGCAGGGACGGCTGGACCTGCCAGGTTATGGAGCGTGTCGGGAGGGAGAGGGAGAAGGGGAGAGGGAGGGAGAACTGGCTGCAGGAGGCATGAGGCAGGGAGTTGCAGGAGCAGGGGAATCTTGCAGGAGTTATCGGTCAGGTGAAGGAGATCGCATTGGTATTCCGTACGGAGCGGCTATGCACCACTCCCCTCCCCGCCTTCACTCTTCTTCCTCTCCTTATCCTCTGCTCCTACCCTTCCTTCCCCTCCTTTATGTCCATCCCCTTTCCCTCCCTTTCCCCTCCCTTCCCTCTCCCCTCTCGCCTCGCTGCACAGATCTGCTCCCTATAGCGTTCATCTGATCCAAGCGTCGGTGCATTAGAGGCCATCGACAGTTGTGACATCTTGGCTTCGTCCACCAGTGATGGGAATGCTTCTCTTGTTAGCATTAGTGACACCATCCTCTTTTACCTCTACGGGACGTCACTCCGCAGGCTGTCCCGTCCTCTGGGAACGTCTGTGGCTCGTGCAGCTTTTGCCTTCCGCAGTGACGTCTTCGCAATCGGCCTGCCACTTGCTCCTTTAGGGTCTCCTCTCTTAGCAAGTATTCTCGCAATACCGTTTCCAAACAATCCCTTTCACCACAGTTTCTCCATGCCCCTCTCCCTCCACATCACGTCCTCCCATGGCCCCCCCTCCACTACACGTCCTCCCTCATCAGCTCTCCCAAACAAGCTCGTCCCTCCACTTTCCAGCCCCTAAACACGCCCTCTTCTAATCCCTCCCCCAACATGCTCTCCTCAACGCTCTCCCTCCCCACTCCCCCATCAGCCCGGCAGGAGGATGGCTACACAGATTACTCTCTCTAAAACTATAATAAAGACTGACCCTCGTGACCTTCGCGGAGGAGCAGGACTGAGATACTGTGATTCAGCCTGGCAGCATCCACGGCTCCTCCTGCTTTCCCACACCCTCCCCCACTCACCAACCCCCCACCACTCACCCCCTCCACACACACACACACACACACACACACACACACACACACACATATAAACACACACACACACACACCCTAACCCCCAAACCCCCCTAAAACTTACCCAACTGCCTGGTTTCCTAAAGGTCCGCCGTCTGATCACCAAAAGGCTTCACCAAACCTCACGTCACCTCCACCAGCGCCGTGACTTCCTATTCTATTCATCTGAAGGTGAAAACGAGGCTCTTTACTCAGTCTCAATTCTGTGTGGGTGAAATGGGTTCTTCTAGGCTCTGGCTGTTGGGTGAGGGGGCGGAGGCGGCGTGGGAAGGGGGAAAGGGGTGTTTGGTGTGTGTGGACAACCCATTCGCTGCCCACCGCCCAGACCCATTGTTTCAGCGTGGCGTGTGTTGTGTGTGTGGCATATTTACGGCCGACGCGGGTCTAACGTTTGCCTCGTAGCGCCTCGTAGCGAAAGGGGCATAACGAGACGTGATCAGAAAATTAGCCTGACGGGAGAGCTGGAATGGCCGACAAGTAGACAGGTGAATGGAGGGTCAGGGAGGCGTTTGTGACGGTGTGTGCTGTGCATGATGATGATGATGATGGTGATGATGGTGATGATGATGATGAGAAGGAGGAGGAGGAGGTGGAGGAGGAGGAGGAGGAGGAGGAGGAGGAGGAGGAGGAGGAGGAGGAGTTTAAGGAGCTCCTATTTATTGCTCAAAAGTAGTACGTTGTCAGTTCTCCATTTTCTCCTCCTCCTCCTCCTCCTCCTCCTCCTCCTCCTCCTCCTCCTCCTCCTCCCCCTCCTCCTCCTCCTCTTGTTTCCTCAGGTACCGTGACTGTCTACGCCACGCCCCCGCCTGTCACGCCCCGTCAATCATTGCTCCTGACACACACACACCCACCCACACACACACACACACACACACACACACACACACAAACACACACACACATGTTTCCTCACGCCTCCCTCTGGTCACTTACCTCCGTCAGTAGTAGCGATAGAGGCAAACCAGAACCCGCTTTTGTTTCTCCTCCCTTACCTCACCCTCCCCCCCTCCTGCCTTCACCTGCGACCACCTGGTGACCCCATTGCGTTCAAGGGAGCTCTGTGTTTTTATTGGCGTGTTCCTTGTAAGGCTTTGCGGTGATATCGAAAAAGGTGGACAACGGGCTGACTGGCTGGCCCTTTGTGTGTGTGCTTGCTTGCATTGAGAGAGAGAGAGAGAGAGAGAGAGAGAGAGAGAGAGAGAGAGAGAGAGAGAGAGAGAGAGAGAGAGAGAGAGAGAGAGAGAGAGAGAGAGAGAGAGAGAGAGAGAGAGAGAGAGAGAGAGAGAGAATATTTTCCCCTCCCCTTCTTCCACTTAACACCCATTAACACGGTAACTTATTTTTGTATTCAAGACATCATAACTCACACGACTTGAGAGCGTCAGGGTTACTTAAACAAATGTGTGTGTGTGTGAGAGAGAGAGAGAGAGAGAGAGAGAGAGAGAGAGAGAGAGAGAGAGAGAGAGAGAGAGAGAGAGAGAGAGAGAGAGAGAGAGAGAGAGAGAGAGAGAGAGAGAGAGAGAGAGAGAGAGAGAGAGAGAGAATTATCTTTTTCCGTAAAATATGAAAGAACCAAAATATAAACAGCACAAATCAAGCCGTTTTAACACATTCTTATCCAACGTTTAATCATGAAACACGACTAAATTAAACGCGGATGACTAATAATTATTCTCAGTGGCAGATATAAACGTATTTTGTGTTTAATTAATGATGATGCAGTCTCTCTCTCTCTCTCTCTCTCTCTCTCTCTCTCTCTCTCTCTCTCTCTCTCTCTCTCTCTCTCTCTCTCTCTCTCTCTCTCTCTCTCTCTCTCTCTCTGTTAATTGCTTTGAATCGTTCATCTTAATTGTGTTAATGGAAGCGGACCCAACTATTACATGTATCTGATTTGTATTTCTGGTTGTTTCCTTGTTTTTTTTATATCAATTTGTTCAGTTTTTCTTCGTTTTTTCCCCCGATTTGTCAGTTCCTCGACATTGTTCCCTGGGTCTGTGACGTCACTTTTCTTTTCTTTTTTCACTTGTTTAGATTTTGTTTCTTTGGGGACTTAGTGATTTCAGTTTGTTTTTTGGTTTTACTGAGGAGCTCTGTTTGTCTGTTTGTTTGTTTGTTTGTCTGTTTGTCTGTCTGTCTGTTTGTTGTTTGTTGTCGTTGTCTGTTGTTGTTGTTTGTCTGTTTGTCTGTTTTGTTGTTGTCTGTTTGTCGTTTGTCGTTTTCTGTTGTTGTCTTTTGTTGTCTGTTTGTCGTTTGTCTGTTTGTTTGTCGTTTGTGTCTGTTTGTCTGTTTGTTTGTTGTTGTTGTCTGTTTGTCTGTTTTTGTTTTTGTCTGTTGTCTGTTTGTCTGTTTTTTGTCTGTTTGTCTGTTGTTTGTCTGTTGTCTGTTGTCTGTTTGTCTGTTGTCTGTTTAGCTGTTTGTCTGTTTGTCTGTTGTTGTCAGTTTGTTGTTTGTCTGTTGTTGTCTGTTTGTTTGTCTGTTGGTCTGTTTGTTGTTTGTCTGTCTGTTTGTGTCTGTTTGTCTGTTGTTGTCTGTTTCTGTTTGTCTGTTTGTCTTGTCTGTTTGTCTGTTGTCTGTCTGTTGCTGTTTGTTGTTTGTTGTTTTGTCTGTTTGTCTGTTTGTCTGTTTTGTGTTTGTCTGTTTGTCTGTTTGTCTGTTGTCTGTTGTGTCTGTTTGTCTGTTGTCTGTTGTTGTTTGTCTTTTTGTCTGTTTGTCTGTTGTTGTCTGTGTTGTTTGTTGTCTGTTGTCTGTTTGTCTGTTTGTTTGTTTGTCGTTTTGTCTGTTTTTGTCTGTTTGTCTGTTTGTCTGTCTGTTGCTGTTTGCGTCTGTTTCTGTTTGTTTGTCTGTTTGTCTGTTTTTGTCTGTTTGTCTGTTTTGTTTGTCGTGTTTGTCTGTTGTCTGTTTGTCTTTTGTCTGCTGTGTCTGTTTGTCTGTTTGTTTCGTTGTTTGTTTTTGTGTTTGTCTGTTTGTTTGGTCTGTGTTTTTGTCTGTTTGTCTGTTTGTCTGTTTTGTCTGTTTGTCGTTTGTCTGTTGTCTGTTCTGTTTGTCTGTTTGTTTCTGTTTGTCTTTTGTTTTGTCTGTTTGTCTGTTGGTTTCTGTTTGTCTTTGTTGTCTGTTTTGTTTGTTGTCTGTTGTCTGTTGTTGTTCTGTTTGTCGTTTGTCTGTTTGTTTGTCTGTTTGTCTGTTGTTGTTTGTCTGTTTCTTGTTGTCTGTTTGTCTGTTTTTGTTTGTCTGTTTGTCTGTTTCTTCGTTTTTGTCTGTTTGTCGTTTGTTGTTGTCTGTTGTCTGTTTGTCTGTCTTTGTCTGTTTGTCTTTTGTCTGTTTTCTGTTTTTTTGTTTGTCTGTTTGTCTGTTGTTTGTCTGTTTGTCTGTTTGTCTGTTTGTTTGTCTGTTGTCTGTTTTGTTGTTTTGTTTGTCTGTTTTGTCTGTCTGTCTGTTGTTTGTCTGGTTGTTTTTGTCTGTTTGTTTGTCTGTTTGTCTGTTTGTCTGTTGTCTGTTTTGTGTTCTGTTTGTCTGTTGTGTTTGTCTGTTTGTTGTTTTTGTTTGTCTGTTTGTCTGTTTGTTTGTCTGTTTGTCTGTTTGTTGTCTGTTTGTTGTTGTGTTGTTTGTCTGTTTGTCTGTCTGTTTGTTGTTTGTCTTGTCTTGTTTGTCTGTTTTGTTTGTCTGTTTTGTCTGTTTTGTTTGTCTTTTTGTTGTCTTGTCTGTCTGTTTTGTCTGTTTGTCTGTTTTTTGTCTGTTTGTCTGTTTGTTTGTCTGTTTGTTGTTTTGTTGTCTGTTTGTCTGTTTGTCTTGTGTCTGTTTGTCTGTTTTGTTGTTGTTGTCTGTTTGTCTGTTTGTTTGTCTGTTTGTCTGTTTGTCTGTTTTTGTCTTTGTCTGTTTGTCTGTTTGTTTTCGTTCTGTTTGTCTGTTTGTCTGTTGGTTTTTATAGATGTCTGTTTGTCTGTTGTTTTTTATAGATGTCTGTTTGTCTGTTGTGTCTGTTTGTGTTTGTTGTTGTTGTTTGTCTTGTTTGTTGTCTGTTTGTCTGTTTGTCTGTTGTTTGTCTGTTTGTTGTTGTTTGTCTGTCTTTTGTCTGTTTGTTTTTGTTTTGCTTTGTCTGTTTGTCTGTCTGTTTGTCGTTTGTTGTCTGTTTGTCTGTTTGTCTGTCTGTTGTCTGTGTTGTGCTGTTTGTTTGTCTGTTTGTCTGTTGTTTGTCTGTTTGTCTGTTTGTTTGTCTGTCTGTTTGTCTGTTTGTCTGTTGTCTGTTTGTCTGTTTGTTGTCTGTTTGTCTGTTTGTCTGTCTGTTTGTCTGTTTGTTTGTCTGTTTGTCTGTTTGTCTGTTTGTTTGTCTGTTTGTTGTTTGTCTGTTTGTCTGTTGTTTGTCTGTTTGTCTGTTTGTTTGTCTGTTTGTTTGTCTGTTTGTTTGTCTGTTTGTTTGTCTGTTTGTCTGTTTGTTTGTCTGTTTGTCTGTTTGTCTTTATGTTTGTCTCTTTGTCTGTCTGTTTGTCTGTTTGTTGTTCTGTTTGTTGTTGTTTGTCGTTGTTTTGTTGTTGCGTCTGTTTTGTTTGTTTGTCTGTTTTGTTTGTTGTTTCTATTTGTTGTTGTTTTGTTGTTTGTTGCTCTGTTTGTTTGCTTCCTGTTTGTTTGTTGCTCCTGTTTGTTTGTTGTCCTGTTTGTTTGTTGCTCCTGTTTGTTTGTTCCTCCTGTTTGTTTGTTGCTCTGTTTGTTGTTGTTTGTTGGCTCCTGTTTGTTTGTTGCTCTCTGTTTGTTTTGTTGCTCCTGTTTTGTTTGTTGCTCCTGTTGTTTGTTTGCTCCTGTTTGTTTGTTGCTCCTGTTTGTTTGTTGCTCCTGTTTGTTTGTTGCTCCTGTTTGTTTTTGTTTCCTGTTTGTTTGTTGTTCCGTTGTTTGTTGGCACTGTTTGTTTGTTGTCTGTTGGCACTGTTTGTTTGTTTGCTCCTGTTTGTTTGTTGCTCTGTTTTGTTTTGTTGCTCCTGTTTGTTTGTTGCTCCTGTTTGTTTTGTTGTTCCTGTTGTTTTTTTGCTCCTGTTTGTTTGTTGCTCCTGTTTGTTTTGTTCCTGTTTGTTTGTTGCTCCTGTTTGTTTGTTCCTCCTGTTTGTTTGTTGCTCTTGTTTGTTGCTCCTGTTTGTTTGTTGCTCCTGTTTGTTTGTTGCTCCTGTTTGTTGCTCCTGTTTGTTTGTTGCTCCTGTTTGTTTGTTGCTCCTGTTTGTTTGTTGCTTCTGTTTGTTTGTTGTTTGCTCTGTTGTTGCTCCTGTTTGTTTGTTGCTCCTGTTTGTTTGTTGCTCCTTTTTGTTTGTTGCTCCTGTTTGTTTGTTGCTCCTTGTTTGTTTGTTGGCTCCTGTTTGTTTGTTGCTCCTGTTTGTTTGTTGCTCCTGTTTGTTTGTTGCTCCTGTTTGTTTGTTCCTGTTTGTTGCTCCTGTTTGTTTGTTGCTCCTGTTTGTTTGTTGCTCCTGTTGTTGTTCCTGTTTGTTTGTTTTCTGCTTTTTTGCTCCTGTTTGTTTGTTGCTCCGTTGTGTTGCTCCTGTTGTTTGTTGCTCCTGTTTGTTTGTTGCTCTGTTGTTTTGCTCCTGTTTGTTTGTTGCTCCTGTTTTTTGTTGTTCCTGTTGTTTGTTGCTCCTGTTTGTTTGTTGCTCGTTGTTTGTTGCTCCTGTTTGTTTGTTGCTCCTGTTTGTTTGTTGCTCCTGTTTGTTTGTTGCTCCTGTTTGTTTTTTGCTCCTGTTTGTTTGTTGCTCCTGTTTGTTTGTTCTGTTTGTTTGTTGCCTGTTTGTTTGTTGTCCTGTTTGTTTGTTGCTCCTGTTTGTTGTTGCTCCTGTTTGTTTGTTGTCCTGTTGTTGTTGCTCGTTGTTTGTTGCTCCTGTTTGTTTGTTGCTCCTGTTTGTTTGTTGCTCCTGTTTGTTTGTTGCTCCTGTTTGTTTGTTGCTCCTTTGTTTTTGCTCTGTTTGTTGCTCCTGTTTGTTTGTTGCTCCTGTTTGTTTTTGCTCCTGTTTGTTTGTTGCTCCTGTTTGTTTGTTGCTCCTGTTTGTTTGTTGCTCCTGTTTGTTGTTGCTCCTGTTTTTTGTCTGTTTGTTGTGCTCCTGTTTGTTTGTTGCTCCTGTTTGTTTGTTGCTCCTGTTTGTTTGTTGCTCCTGTTTGTTTGTTGCTCTGTTGTTGTTGCTCCTGTTGATTGTTGCTCCTGTTTGTTTGTTGCTCCTGTTTGTTTGTTGCTCCTGTTTGTTTGTTGCTCCTGTTTGTTTGTTGCTCCTGTTTGTTTGTTGCTCCTGTTTGTTTGTTGCTCCTGTTTGTTTGTTGCTCCTGTTTGTTTGTTGCTCCTGTTTGTTTGTTCTCCTGTTTGTTTGTTGCTCCTGTTTGTTTGTTGCTCCTGTTTGTTTGTTGCTCCTGCTTGTTTGTTGCTCCTGTTTGTTGTTCTTGTTTGTTGCTCCTGTTTGTTACTCCTGTTTGTTTGTTCTCCTGTTTGTTTGTTGCTTCTGTTTGTTTGTTGCTCCTGTTTGTTTGTTGCTCCTGTTTGTTTGTTGCTCCTGTTTGTGTGTTGTTCCTGTTTGTTTGTTGCTCCTGTTTGTTTGTTGTTCTATTTGTTTTGTTGCTCCTGTTTTTGTTGCTCTGTTTGTTTGTTGTTCCTGTTTGTTTGTTGCTCCTGTTTGTTTGTTGCTCCTGTTTGTTTGTTGTTCCTGTTTGTTTGTTGCTCCTGTTTGTTTGTTGCTCCTGTTTGTTTGTTGTTCCTGTTTGTTTGTTGCTCCTGTTTGTTTGTTGCTCCTGTTTGTTTGTTGCTCCTGTTTGTTTGTTGCTCCTGTTTGTTTGTTGCTCCTGTTTGTTTGTTGATCCTGTTTGTTTGTTGCTCCTGTTTGTTTGTTGCTCCTGTTTGTTTGTTGCTCCTGTGTTTGTTCCTGTTTGTTTGTTTGTTCCTGTTTGTTTGTTGTCCTGTTTGTTTGTTGCTCCTGTTTGTTTGTTGCTCCTGTTTGTTTGTTGATCCTGTTGTTTGTTGTCCTGTTTGTTTGTTGCTCCTGTTTGTGTTTGTTGCTCCTGTTTGTTTGTTGCTCCTGTTTGTTTGTTGCTCCTGTTTGTTTGTTGATCCTGTTTGTTTGTTGCTCCTGTTTGTTTGTTGCTCCTGTTTGTTTGTTGATCCTGTTTGTTTGTTGCTCCTGTGTGTTTGTTGATCCTGTTTGTTTGTTGAACCTGTTTGTTTGTTGCTCCTGTTTGTTTGTTGCTCCTGTTTGTTTGTTGCTTCTGTTTGTTTGTTGATCCTGTTTGTTTGTTGCTCCTGTTTGTTTGTTGATCCTATTTGTTTGTTGCTCCTGTGTTTGTTGCTCCTGTTGTTTGTTGCTCCTGTTTGTTTGTTGTTCCTGTTTGTTGTTGCTCCTGTTTGTTTGTTGCTCCTGTTTGTTTGTTGCTCCTGTTTGTTTGTTGCTCCTGTTTGTTTGTTGCTCCTGTGTGTTTGTTGATCCTGTCTGTTTGTTGCTCCTGTTTGTTTGTTGATCCTGTTTGATTGTTGATCCTGTTTGTTTGTTGCTCCTGTTTGTTTGTTGATCCTGTTTGTTTGTTGATCCTGTTTGTTTGTTGATCCTGTTTGTTTGTTGCTCCTGTTTGTTTGTTGATCCTGTTTGTTTGTTGCTCCTGTTTGTTTGTTGCTCCTGTTTGTTTGTTGATCCTGTTTGTTTGTTGCTCCTGTGTGTTTGTTGATCCTGTTTGTTTGTTGAACCTGTTTTTTTGTTGCTCCTGTTTGTTTGTTGATCCTGTTTGTTTGTTGCTCCTGTTTGTTTGTTGCTCCTGTTTGTTTGTTGCTCCTGTTTGTTTGTTGATCCTGTTTGTTTGTTGATCCTGTGTGTTTGTTGATCCTGTTTGTTTGTTGATCCTGTTTGTTTGTTGATCCTGTTTGTTTGTTTCTCCTGTTTGTTTGTTGCTCCTGTTTGTTTGTTGATCCTGTTTGTTTGTTGCTCCTGTGTGTTTGTTGCTCCTGTGTGTTTGTTGATCCTGTTTGTTTGTTGCTCCTGTGTGTTTGTTGATCCTGTTTGTTTGTTGATCTGTTTGTTTGTTGCTCCTGTTTGTTTGTTGCTCCTGTTTGTTTGTTGCTCCTGTTTGTTTGTTGATCCTGTCTGTTTGTTGCTCCTGTTTGTTTGTTGTTCCTGTTTGTTTGTTGCTCCTGTTTGTTTGTTGCTCCTGTTTGTTTGTTGATCCTGTCTGTTTGTTGCTCCTGTTTGTTTGTTGATCCTGTTTGTTTGTTGATCCTGTTTGTTTGTTGTTCCTGTTTGTTTGTTGATCCTGTCTGTTTGTTGCTCCTGTTTGTTTGTTGATCCTGTCTGTTTGTTGCTCCTGTTTGTTTGTTGATCCTGTTTGTTTGTTGTTCCTGTCTGTTTGTTGATCCTGTTTGTTTGTTGCTCCTGTGTGTTTGTTGATCTTGTCTGTTTGTTGCTCCTGTTTGTTTGTTGATCCTGTTTGTTTGTTGATCCTGTCTGTTTGCTGAATCTGTTTATCTGTTTACCTTACTATGTTTGTTTGTGTTTGTTGTCCCCTTGCTTCTGTTTGTGTACGCGGGTATGGGTATCGTGATGTGATGCCCGGTGCCCCCCCCTCCCCCCCTCTCCCCCCTTCTCCCTTTCCGCCCGTCAAGTCTCACGCTGTTAATTCGTGCACGTAGTTTCGCACACGTACACACCTGCATGCCTCGTCACGCCCTGCGACCTGTACGTACGCGGCGGGGCCCTTGGGGGAGGGGGGGAGGGGGGTGCACGGCTGCCCTGCACGGTAAGGCGGCACCAACGACTTTAGTTACACGTAATCATTCTTTTATTAAACTAGCGAGGGCAGAAGTTTAAAAAAAAAGTAGATAGATAAGTATATGAAATGGTAAACTTGGATCTTGAAACTGCGGGTTGTGTTTTCTTGTTTGCATTTTCTTTTTGTTTTCTTTTTGTAGCTATTTGTTTGTCTCGTAGGCTCCCGTAGTTAGCGTTGAGTGGTCCTCGTGAGCTGAATGAAGTGGATTGAATGGAGATTTTATAGGGTTCACGCGGTAATATATTCGGTGATAAAAGAGTGAGTCTTCCTGAATTCATATTTTCGTCTTTCTATTAGATCAGAGTAAAAGCGCTGTGATCGTTTATCCAAAGGTGACATGACTAAAAGGAACACTTGCTTCCCATGCTGCTCCTGACACGCAGTTGTACGTATATCAAGCTCGTGTTTCCTTGCGTCTCTCATAACATCAGCCGTGGATGTAATGCTGACGGGCCAACCCTCGCAAAGTGAAATGGCTGCGGTGGCTCACGAAGATTATTTGTTTATGTTGAGCCTATAGCGTCTGTAGGCTTCTAAACATGACGGCTGTGATGATTGGCCTCGCCCGTGGTAGTATACAGGCAGGATTGTTAGACGATGATTAGAGAGAGGCTCATGCCGTCTCCCTGGTGCCCCCCGATACACTCGCCGTCGAAGGTAGGGCTGATGGGCAACATGTGGGTAAGCTTCAGCCACTCGATGATTGCAGAAAGACGCTATACTTGCGACGGGACTCGAGCTCAGGACCCCTGTTTGCCACTCTCAGGAGCTAACCACTCAGCCACAGCTTCCCAATGTACGACAGAAATATGAAAAAAGAAGGAGATGAATAAAGTCAAGCAGTAAGTCTGGCGCTGCGAGGTCTTGGGGTCTGTTTCGCATCCCTGGTCAAATCTGGTGAATATTCGCTATTTTGTATGGACTTGCAGGAGCCTTGGCGCGGCCAGCTGCGGCGGGCGGCGGACCCACCGGGCACACCTGTTGCTGCCTTCCGATGAACACTCCAAAACCCGGATGTGTGGCCCGGCGCGTTGCTTGTTCCGGGTGTGACCCATGACCCGCCAGCTGCCTTGCTGACCGGTGAGGACACGAGTGGTGGGTTCATGTCGTGGTGTTGTATTTGCAACAAAGGTGACTCCCGGTCGTTCCTCTTAGTGTACTTAAGTGTCAACTAGACAAAAGTAACGCTGCGTAGTCTGATCAAAGCCTCCCGCCATTACTGCGTCAGGTGTAATTTCCAGGTGTGGGTGATGGCTGTGATTGTCCTGAAAACCTGAGTCCCCTGCGGCCGTCGGGTGACACTGCAGCGATGGGTGATGTGGTCCGCAGCGCAGGGTGTTTGGCATGTAGGGCGGGAAGGCATGGAGCAAGTCGTGGTGTATCAAATACTTTTCCGGTCGTGTGTCATGCAGGAAATAAAGGTGAGAGTCGTATCGGTCAGCTCGCCACGTTGAATTTGTATTTTAAGCTTAAGAAATTACGAAAAAAAGGATGGAGATAATAGCATCATGCATTTCCACTAATTTCAACCAACACCGAATCATTTTCAATTTAGAATTTATGCTGCATTCAAGTCTAAGGTTTTTACCACACGAGCGCCTACGTGCGGGCGTGCGGGCGTGCGTGCGTGCCTTACTATCGCCGTGCAGTGGCTTTGGCGGCTGTTAGCGAGAAACATAAAAAGTCACTATTTACGAGACGCTGGGTGTGTTTACATTATTCTGAGATGCGCATCGCCCGGGGGTCACCTAAACGCTGCCGAAGAGCTGGTGGTGGCGGGACGTGATCAGATGGCGGCGGTGATAACACAGACGAGTTTGTAAGCGACTTGACCTCCGAGGCGGCGGGGTCATGGGCTTGACCTCCCTTGCCTCCCCCACCCACCCGAGTCCTCGCCCCTCTGTCTCCTGCCACTGAGGGAAACTCGCAGGAGCCTCAAAGCGTCGAGATCCGTGGCCTGATGGGGGGAAGGGAGGGAAGGGGGGAAGGAGGGGAATGGGGGAAGGGGGAAAGGGGGGGGCAGCGTCGAGGTCAACAGAGGGTGTTTGTTCCTCCTGCCGGCGTGAGGGTGTCCACTCTGCCTCCCCAACACATCCAGGAGGTTCATTGGAAGGCCTCGGTAACATATCCTGCGCCAAGAACACACACACACACACACACACACACACACACACACACACACACACACACACACACACACACACACACACACACACACACACACACACACACACACACACACACACACACACACACACACACACACACACACACACACACACACACACACACACACACACACACACACACACACACACACACACACACTGATATTAATAATTATCGTAAATACTGTAAAACTGCCTCCCTATGTTTTACCCACCTGCCTACACCGCCTGGTCACCTTCGAGGGAGGAATAATAACACTCAAGATCTTATTAAACCTCATGCTTTTATAAATTTCTTCTAGTAAATGAATCCCTGATGAGCGGTCTTTTAGCGGGCTTTGGACAACACCTTTACACTCCAAAACGTACAAATAAATAATAATAGTGATACAATGACATAAATACTAAAACTCAAATCATTTTCATAATTCATCTTTTCATGATGTGTCTTCCTCCGCAGTATTGCCCCGCGTACCCCTAACTCTTCCTCACCCTTATTTAAACTAACATAAAACACACTGACGAGATTTGAGACACAAAATAAGAATACTCTAATTTTCCCTTCAAAGCCTCTAACACACCCTAGTGACACACCATTTCCCGGCCTGACACATCCAACATCACCCTAGCACAGAATAAAAATAATCAATTTAAACATCCTTTCACACCCTTCTGACACCCTGAGAAACCAAAACTCATCCTTAATCCCTTCACGCTCATATTTTCCTTTGCATAATCACCTGTTAGCCATAAAATGACGAAAAGTAACTTAATATACCAAATTAGCTAGTCGACAAGGGTACTAAACAGGTCATATCTATAAAATATTGCTTATATTCACTAAAAATTGTCTAATGGTACCCAAATTATAATGGGAAATATGTTCTGGGCCTCAAGGGGTTAATAGTATTGTGACTCAGAAACACTTTGCCATACCACGATTCCTGTATCCTGTCCCATAGTTGTTTCTCACGCCGCGTCAGTAGAGAAATAGTTAGAGTCCTCCGTCAGTATGAGTTGCCTTTCTTTGTGATTGATGGTAATACGTGTTTTGAGCCAAATTAATTCTGTCTCAAGTCATCTCTGTCTCGGCTGTGTATCTGTCTGCCTGTTGATCTGTTTGTTGATCTGTCTGTCTGTCTGTTTGTCCCTGTGTCTCTGTCTGCCTGTCTGTCTCTTTTTGTTTCTCTCTCTTCTTATTCTCTCGATCATCTGAGCTCTGCTCATCTGTCTCTCGATCTCTCATGACTGAGCATCACTCTCTCAATCTCTGCTCTCATCCTCAGATCTCTCTCTCTCTCTCTCTCTCTCCTCTCCTCTCTCTCTCTCTCTCTCTCTCTCTCTCTCTCTCTCTCTCTCTTCTTCTCTCTCTTCTCTCTCTCTCTCTCTCTCTCTCTCTCTCTCTCTCTCTCTCTCTTCTCTCTCTCTCTCTCTCTCTCTCTCTCTCTCTCTCTCTCTCTCTCTCTCTCTCTCTCTTCTCTCTCCTCTCCTCTCTCTCTGTATCTTCACTTATACCTTCAATAATTTATGTATGTATTATTTTTTCAATCTTAAATAATTTCCTCTTCACCCTCTTCACCCCTTCCATCATCTTCCTTCATTCCTTTGTATCATTTCTGTTTCCTTCACGTGCATCCTTTTTCTCTGGCAGCATATTTTTGTTTCTTGCGTTTTCTCCTCTTTTCTCTTATTTTTTTCTTCAATATTCCTATGTGTCTCTCACCATTATGCGTCTTCAGAGAGAGAGAGAGAGAGAGAGAGAGAGAGAGAGAGAGAGAGAGAGAGAGAGAGAGAGAGAGAGAGAGAGAGAGAGAGAGAGAGAGAGAGAGAGAGAGAGAGAGAGAGAGAGAGAGAGAGAGCAAATAGTGAGTGAGAGAAAGGGAAATAAGATAAGTAAGAAAAACGGGAGAGAAGGCAAGGCAAGGTAAAGGAAGACGAAGATTCCTTATTCTTCTTATTTTCTATTTCGTCTCATTATTCTAAAGACTCCTCATTTTCTGATGTTCTTATATAAGACTAAGGCAAGGCAAGGCAACGGGTGAAGCAAGGGACACACAAACCCGCGTCACCAGTTTCGTGTCTGTCATGTAAATAATTGAAGTGTGTAAGTAATATATGGTGAAGTTTTCCTCAATCAAGCGGGACAGTGGAGGGAGGGAGGGAGGGGGGGTGGGAGAGAGAGAGAGAGAGAGAGAGAGAGAGAGAGAGAGAGAGAGAGAGAGAGAGAGAGAGAGAGAGAGAGAGAGAGAGAGGAGAGAGAGAGAGAGAGAGAGAGAGAGAGAGAGAGAGAGAGAGAGGTGAAGGAGAGGTGAAGGGAAGGAGAGAGGCAGGTGATGATCAAGACGATAAAATAGATGAGAGAAAAAATAGTAGGAGGAGAGGAGGAAGAAATGAAGTAATGATGATGTTGGTAGAGATGAAAATGATGATCAATACTACGGCTAATGATGATGATGATGATGATGATAATAATGGTAGTGATTATGGTTATTGTCATAATAATCACAATTATAATAATGATAATGATAATAAAAATGATGATACAAATAATAATATAAATAATGACAATGATTATGATAATAGTAATACTGTTAACAATAATGATGATAATTATAATAATGATAATAATAATAATAATAATAATGATAATAATAATAATGATAATGATAAAAAGTATAATAATAATGATAATAGTTATAGAAATACTAATGATAATAACGGTAATAATAATAATAGTGATAATAATAATAATGATGATGTTAGTCATAATAATGTTAATGATGATAATGACACTAACAATGATAATAAGATGAAAATAGTAATGAAAATATAGATTAGTATAATATTAATAGATAATGAACTAACAATAATAAATAAATAATTATAATATTATATTGTATTATTAATGTATAATAATAATAATAATAATAATAAGAATAAGATAAAGAGGAAAATAAAAATAGAACAGAGGAATAGACATAGAAAAGGAGAGAAGGAGGAT